>SCDS01000991.1:0-17343 GCA_004149465.1 Drosophila nigromelanica | reverse complement strand
ATTTATATACGCATTTTTTATTTATATACATAATTCAATATATATATGTATATATATATATATATATATATATATATATATATATATATATCTTTATATATATACATACACATATATGCATATATATACACACACATATATATATATATATTTACATATGTATATATATATATATATGTATATGAGTATATGCAGATATTAATTTAATGCAAAAGCATGTTCTGAACGTTGTAAATTTGCATAAAACTGTTTTCGGAGAAATCGTGATTGCAAAACAGAAAATTGTAAGAAGTACGAAATATTAAAAAAAAAACAAAACAAAAACTAGTGTAAGCTAAAATTATGAATTGTTATATAAAAACGTTTTACTATTTAAATGGCTAAAACCGCAGAAAAACAAATTATTATGATAAAAACAAAACAAAAAAAAAAAAAATAAAACTAAAAAGAAATGTAATAAAATCGAAAAAGGCTATATGTAAATATGATCTCGAATTTCATGAAACCACAAACAATTATTAATTTTTCAGTTATCCAGCCCGTTCCGCTACCCATCTACAACAGCTGATGAAATGCCTCCGGCGTCAAGCTGAGCCTACCACATCGAGAATTTCGCAAGACCTCCAGTTTTTTAAGTTTTTGCGCATATGAGATGTTGCTTTTGCTTTTATTGCGTTCCAAACGCATAGCTGCGAGGTTCTTCTTTTGTACGTTTTCGGATTCTGCCGGCGGCTAATGGATTATGAATATATAATATATTACAGATGAACTGTTAGTTAAAATAAAGAGCATTAAATATCGTTAAGCTGATGCTGATAAGAATACAATTTTTGACCAATGGTTTCTAAGCGAACATAATTATATAGGATTGTCCAATATGGTACCTATGAATGCTATAGCTGTCTGATGCCGAAGTTTAACTCGGATGTTTACAGCACATAGGATTTGCAACTTAGGATTGGTTAAAATATTTACTTACAATCTTACGATCGAACATGTGTTTCAATAAAAACTGAAAATTTTCCGAATAGCGCAATTTCGGTGGCAGCTGATCGAACGTATTATAATATTTAGCCTCCTGTTCGTGCAGCTGTTCCAATTGGACTTTATAGCGCCACGTGAGAACGAGTTGTTTCCATTTGTTGGGCATTGGCTTCGGATATGCATGACAGACCATCTGATTGGCGATCTCATTCCAGATCTCCTCCTTCAAAGCAAAATTAAAGAAATCCTTGTGGTTCTCCATCCACAAGCATTCGTGCTGTTTGTACATATCAATGAGCTTAAAATGCTTGCGCCATTTGTGCTTTTTGTGCTGCTTATAATTTCGTCCAGAGGTTGTCAGAGATATTAAAGAAGTCGAGCTTTGTGGGTGCAATTGTTGCATAATGTTGGACTGTTAATTTTGACTATTTCTGATTAAAATATTTGACATGAAAAACTGTATATTGCAGTTGAATTATATCTGTATATAGTTTGTAATTTTATTCATTTAATATCGCTAACAATCTAAAAATTTTAAGTTTTAGTTTTATAATTGATACAATTAATTTAAACAAATTGTTACGAGTGTTGGTGTGGATTGGGGATCTGGGATGCTTCCAATTCATATTTTATGTGACCGCTTATTGTCCGCTTTAAGAAATGAGGTAAAAACAAAACTTGCAACTTTTTCGCTTTTTTTTATACATATTACAAGAAATTTTATTCGCATTCGCAGCAAACAAATTTGCAAAACAAAGTTCAACTAAATATAATAAGTGTATGTATAATGTATAATTTGTATATATATAAAACTGTTTCACAATTTCTCGTTTTCACTTTCGATTACATAACTTTTACTATTAGCACTTTTCGACACTGAATTAAAAATCTTTAAAAAAAGCAACTCGCAAAAAAAATATAAAAAATTAAATCAAAAATATAGAAAACAATACCATAATTTGATTGCTTGCGTTTTGTGTTGGGTATATAAGTAACTATGTGGGTGTGTGTGTGTATCTTGAGTGTGTAGGTGTGTGTGGGAGGCGAGAGGTTCTTATTGGGCCAACTCCTTCATGCGGTTGAGAGCGCTGCCAGCCTTGAACCAGCCAATCTGCAGATCGTTAAGCGTATGGTTCAGCTTAATCTTCTCCACCTTGTCGCCATTCTTGATCTCACACTCGACGGGCTTGCCAGGCGCCAAGCCGTTCAGGTTCAGCAGCGAAATCTTGCTCGTGGGTTGAATCTGGATATAAACATAAGATATTATAAAGAAGCTATATTTTCACATGTTTTACAGCCGACTCACCTTGTCGTAGTCGGCGGCATTGGCGAAGGTCAGCGGCAGGAGACCCTGTTTTTTAAGGTTCGTTTCGTGGATGCGCGCAAATGACTTCACAATGATGGCGCGTCCGCCCAAGTGACGTGGCTCGAGAGCGGCATGCTCGCGGGAGGAGCCCTCGCCGTAGTTCTCATCACCGACGGCCACCCACCTGATGTTGTTGGCCTTGTAGTCGCGCGCCACCTCGGGCACATTGCCCCAGCTGCCGGTGCGCTGGTTCTTGATCTTGTTCATCTCGTTGTTCTCGTAGTTGGTGGCGCCAATGAACATGTTGTTGGAGATGTTGTCCAAATGGCCGCGATACTTCAGCCAGGGTCCGGCGGCAGAGATGTGATCCGTGGTGCACTTTCCCTTGACCTTGATCAGAACGGTCATATCGGTCAGATCCTTGCCGTTCCACTTATCGAAGGGATCCAGCAGCTGCAGACGCTTCGAGTTGGGATCAACAGCCACCTTCACGGAGTCGCCGCTCTGTTTAACGAAAATTCCAATTTTAGAAACGAATTATATTTGTAATTTTTGCCCAAAAACTTACAGGTGGTGGGGCTGTGTAGGTATCCTGGCCGGGATCGAAGCCCCTGGAGGGCAGCTCATCACCGAAGGGCGCCTTAAGCTTGAACTTCTTGCCATCGGAGCCGGTGAGCTCATCCGTCAGCGGATTGAAATCCAGGCGACCAGCAATGGACAGAGCTGTGACCATCTCAGGGCTGGTCACAAAGCAATGTGTGGCCGGATTGGCATCGTTGCGACCGGTAAAGTTGCGATTGTACGAGGTGACAATGGTGTTCTTGTCGCCCTTCTTTATATCCTGGCGATCCCACTGACCGATGCACGGACCACAGGCGTTGGCCAGCACAGTGCCGCCGAACTTGTCAAACACCTCGGAGATGCCATCGCGTTCAATGGTGGCGCGAATCTGCTCGGAGCCGGGCGTAACGTTGAATGGGATTTTCGACTTGAGACCATGGCCCATGGCGTCCTTGGCAATGCTGGCGCAACGACCCATGTCCTCGTACGAGGAGTTCGTGCAGGAGCCGATCAGGCCGACCTTGATGTCTATGGGGTAGCCGTTCTTCTTGGAGTTATCGCCCAGCTTGCTAATGGGATGGGCCAAATCTGGTGTGAACGGACCATTCACATGCGGCTCCAGTGTATCCAGATTGATCTCAATCAGTTCGTCGTACTCGCAGTTGCTGTCGGGTGACAACACCGCGGCCTGGTATTTCTGGGCCTCTTTGGCAATGCTGCCGCGTCCGGTGGCGTTCAGATAATCGGACATGCGCGTGTTGAAAGGGAAGAGCGAGGTGGTGGCACCAATCTCGGCGCCCATGTTGCAAATGGTGGCCATGCCCGTGCAGGAGATGGAATCAACGCCCTTGCCGTGGTACTCAATGATGGCGCCAGTGCCGCCTTTGACGGTCAAAATGTCAGCCACCTTTAGGATGACATCTTTGGGCGAGGTCCAGCCGCTAATCTTGCCGTTCAGTTTGACACCAATAACCTTGGGGCACTTGAGCTCCCAGGCGATGTCAGCCATGACATCGACAGCATCAGCACCACCCACGCCAATGCACAGACCTCCAAGGCCGCCGCCATTGGGCGTGTGGGAATCGGTGCCGATCATCAGCAGACCGGGGAAGGCATAATTCTCCAGGATGATCTGATGGATGATGCCGCTGCCTGGCTTCCAGAAGCCCAGACCGTACTTGGCGCACGTCGATGCCAAAAAGTCGTAAACCTCACGATTCAGGTCCTTGGCACGGGCCAAATCCTTGACTCCGCCAATTTGGGCCTCAATCAAGTGATCGCAGTGCACGGTCGAGGGTACGGCGACCTTCTTCAGTCCGGACGAGATGAACTGCAGCAGAGCCATCTGTGCGGTGGCATCCTGCATGGCCACGCGATCGGGACGCAGACGCAGATAGGAGGTGCCGCGCACAATATCCTGATTCGCCGGATCATCCAAATGCGAATACAGCACCTTCTCGGACAGGGTCAAGGGGCGATTCAGACGACTGCGCACCACATCCAGACGCTTGCTCAGCTTATCGTAGGGCAGATAGACGTCCGTGTCGAATTTCGATAGGGCCACCTTGGAGGCGGTGTAGCAGGAAGCATGAAATTGACGCACCATGGGGTCCACAACATGTTTGCCCAGTTTGCACACCTGTATATCAAATTAGACAAGGGTTGGGCAATTAGCACATGATAATTTAATTAGAATAGGCTTTCAGAAAGTTTCAGGTAAGTGTTTGTGTCTGAATTTGTGTTCTAAAGTTACATTAACATATTTACTAACATTTGTTTGGTAATAACAGTATTAGCCTATGCTATTACAATATTAAAACAAACTAACATAATTGTTTATGTTAATTAACAGTCAAATTTGAACACTTTTACAAAAAACAAATAAAGTTTTAACAGAGTTTAATGAATTTAAATTTATTTTTGACAAATCCTTATTAAGAGTTGTGAATGTTTTAAATAACATTATTAGCTCTCTAACATTTTCTTGTTACGTTAAATTTAAATTTGCAAGTTAAATTAAAAAAATACACAATTAGTTTGCAGTTAAGTAAATGTTTATAAACAATTCATTATGTGCCGATCGAACTGCATACATAATTCATCACAAATCACAGGTCGAACAATTTGCTCATTGCTAATACAATGCGTAAACCTTGTGATTCGCGTAGAAGCGCAATAAATAATAGTTGATTAACATATCACGGGCACTTATATGTTATTAATTAACTTGATTGACCAGCTGTATTAATAGTTCAGCGATAAGATAACTATTGGCAACGGGGCATGCCACTAGATTAGAAATTGAAAAAAATATTATCACGTATATTATAAATAATATATATATAATGTACAACAAAATCAGGGAAAACAACCGACAAGCCTATAAAATTAGACATTTACTTTGTAATTGAAAACGGATTTCTTTAGTTGGTTGTTGTTCAGATAGCAAGGATATTATATTCCTTGTAATTTCTCGAAAATAATAAAACACAGACCTTGTGTGTATAAAATTAAAAAAGAATCAATTTCGGGTAAATTTTTGCAAAGAAATATTGGACTAAACGTTTCGTAAAGCGTTTCACCCTGGTTAACTGTTCGTTAGCAGAGTTTTCACTGTACAAACCAACATTCTGTGCTGAGGCACGTGATCACGAAATATCAACAAAACAAATATCGAAATAAATCAATTACATGAAAAGGTCATTGACTTGTGAACCAAGCGTGGGCCTTAAAGATGTTAATGACCGCCCCCCTACCGAAGCTGCAGCCCCAAACCCAGCTGCATTTAATTATAAGAATTCCCAGCTTGAACTGTTTATTTAACAAGTATGAACAAATACGATGCGGACGAGTGACTTTTACGCACACTGGAAAAAACCAAATATTTTTTATATATGTGGTATAATTAAAAAAATACTATCAAAGTGTCACAAGATAAGCACAACTAAGATATATGATAGGCTGCCGTAGCAATTGCCAGTTGAATAACGATGCTTATATAAATACACGTTGTTTCATTTTCTTGCAAATTTAGCATTGCATTTAAATGCAATGACCTTTAATCACATGCACCCACACACACAAAACAGTTTGTGCACTACTGTTAAAATTTTGTGTTGAAAAAGCACCAGAAGATACTTTGATTAGGTAACAGCATTTGAGTTCGTTTTTAGGTTAGAAAAGCGCAACGCGAACAAATTGCAATTTGCAAAATAGCGAACGCATTTAATTATTCCACTCATATGCATATAAAAACAAATCATTTAATTTGTGGCACACTTTGTGTACATTTGTAATTGGAGTTTAAAAGTGTTATCATCATAGATTTCATATTTATGTGCGTGTCTGTCTCTTTTTGCGTGTGTGTGTGTGTGGCTGCACTGGCTCCGTTTTTGAGTTTTGGCATAGTTAATTGGCAACACACGTACCTGTGCCTGTGCGTTCATTATTCTCGCTGCCATAATTACGCGATTTTTTTTAACTAGATATAAACACTCGAAATTCTTTGTGTGTGGTGGTCTTTAAAATTTTAACTCAGTCGTACATCAAAATTTTCAGCCCTCTCAGCCGGAAGATTTTAACACAGACTGAGCGCAATTCGTAAAAGTGGCTCGCGGCGAGGGTGACATCGTATTAGAGATGAGCAATTGCTTCGGTTGTGACTGGCAAATTTCGATAATCACAGTACACCTAACAAATTGTATTAAACAACTTAGACAATGGTTACAAGATAAAATACGTTACAAATAACTGCTTAAAATATTTATTAAATAACAGCTATTCAAAATTTGATTTAAGAAAGTTACCCAACCTCTGATCACAGACGATGCCACACATCGCTAGCTGATGTGCCGATAATATCGATAAGTAAGCTTTCTTTCGTTAGCCAACACTGCATTAATGTTATGTTTGCGTGGGTGATGGGCGGGCGCAACCATTTGTCACAACTGTGCGAATAATATATAAGTTGGAAAATACATAAAATAGAACGACCCAGAAATGCTTAATCAATTGACTGCTTGGCATTGCAATGTCGGATCGTCGTAAGCGTAGTTGTATGCCCGAAGCAACTGTGGACTATCAGGCTGTACCGTTAAACGGCGATGCAACGGAAATTCTCAATCGAAATTCAAACTCAACGTCGACGTCGACGTCAACGACTACGTCATGCTGCAGGCGTCCCACAGTTGCTGCCGCAGATACGCCAAATGCATTGTGCTGTGGGCACGGCTACATTATACCCGTGCTTATACTCTTTGTGCTGGTTTTAATTGTGCTGCTGTTGCCCTGGGAGACATTGAATGGTCATATGGACGAAACTACCCCCGTGGAGACGCCGTTGCCCTGTCAACTACAGCTGGTGGAGACGATACCTATTGGCTTAAACTACACGAGCGATAGTCCCAAATTCCTGAGCACCTTCGAGGCGTGGCAATTGCTGCTGAGCAAGTCAAAGTCCACGGTTGACATTGCTGCTCCGTATTGGACACTGCGTGGCATCGACATCAACGACAGCAGCACCCGGCCGGGTGAGCAGCTCTTTCAGCGCTTGCTCGCGAACGGCGATGTGGGCAAGCCCAAGCTGCGCATACGGATTGCGCTGAACAAGAGCCTGGAGAGCGCGTGGCATGCGGATGCCAAGATCTTTGCCAACTATGGCGCCGCCCAGGTGGTGGCCGTCAAGCTGGCCAATGCGGGCGCCTTGAACACAAAGCTCTGGATTGTGGATGGCCAGCATTTCTACTTGGGCAGTGCCAACATGGACTGGCGTTCGCTGACCCAGGTTAAAGAGCTGGGCGTGCTGGCGCAGAACTGTCCGCAGTTGGCGCGCGATTTATCCAAAATCTTCAGGGCCTACTGGCAGCTGGGCAGCGATAAGGATGCAGCGATGCCCGTTCAGTGGTCGTGGCTATATCATTCCCACTACAATCTGCGTCATCCCATGCTTGTTAGAGTGAATAAAAATGTTACCATGCGTGCCTATATATCCAGCGCTCCGCCGCCGCTAACGGCCAGTGGACGGACCCACGACCTGGATGCCATCTTAAACTGCATCGATACGGCACTGGAGTACGTGCACATTGCTGTTATGGACTATTATCCGCTGATAGTGCTGGGCGCCAAGGTGGAATTCTGGCCTCCCATTGACAATGCACTGCGACGGGCTGCCGTTAACCGTGGCGTGGCCATTAAGCTGCTGATTTCCTGGTGGAAACATTCCGATCCCAACGAGGACAACTATCTGCGCTCGCTGCAGGAGCTGTCCACACCAAACCAACAAGTAGATATACAAATTGTGAGTGTTTGGGGGAAAGTTTAGAGGAGAACACTTAAATATATTTTATATTTATTTTGCCTTGCCCTCCAGCGCCGTTTCATTGTGCCTTCGGATGAGCAGCAGTTGAAGATTCCCTTTGGACGCGTCAATCACAACTCGTACATGGTCACCGAGAAAATTGTCTACATCGGCACCTCCAACTGGTCGGGCGAGTACTTTACCCACACAGCTGGCGTCGGTCTGATCCTCGCAGATGTCGACTTTGAAAATGAGACACAACATACGCTGCGCTCGGATGCTTTCAATGTATTTGCACGGGATTGGCACAGTCCCTATGCGTTGCCGCTGAAACATAATTTGCGTCTTTAAATTTGTAATTTTGAATTTTGCGCGTACTTCTTTCTCGTTTTACAACACTGCCACACACAGCTGCTGCATGTCATAACAAATAGTTAGACAGACCCAACCTCAATGTAATACAAAATACAAAATAAACACAAAAAATTATGGCAAACAAAAAACCGACGCGTGATCTCGTTGGCATTATTTGGCGAAACTTTTGGCGCTCGCTGATGCCGCGCCAATATCGCGGCAATTACATTGGCGAGGACTACTTCGGCAACAAATTCTACGAGATACCGGCAAATCCGGCGATTGGAAAGCACAAATCATCGCGCTGGTTTGAGCCGAGCGAAAAGGACGCCTTCGACCAGGAACTGACCGCCGAATGGGAGGCCTGGCTGCGCGGACGGCGCGAGCAGCCGCCAACACGCGATGAACTGGTCAAGAATCTGCAAATCATGGAGATGAAGAAACGCAACGCCGCCGAACTGGATGCGCAATATGCCAAGGGCAAGGATGCGGGTGCGCTGCCCAAACAAGTGGAGGGCAAAACGGTGGGCACGTATCCCAAGTACAAGGAGTACGAGGTTGCGCCCGGCAAGAAGTCGTCCGAGGAATAAAAAGTGTTTTCCATACTCTGTTTATTTTGAAATGTTATTTAATTGTTAAATATACGTATTCCTAGTTTAGTTTTATGCTACGCAAAGGTGATTACCAATCATTCAAATCTAAATCTTTGACAATATCCACAGCCGTGGCGGCTTCATCGTACTCATCGACAGGCTGCTCTACGGGCACCGCCACCTTCTGTTTCTCCTGCTTGCGTTTGGGCTTCTTGGGCTGCGGCTGCTCCGCTTCGGAGTTGTTGTCCTCATCGTCATCGTCATTGGGAATGCCCGCCGCGTCATCTTCTGAATCCGATGGGAACAGCTCCAGTTCGCCGTGTTCGTTGCGCACGGGCACACCTGTCTTGGCCGCCGGTCGCTTCAGCTTGGGCACATCGTAGTCCGCATTGATGTCGTCCGTTTGGGCCGCTTGGCGACGCTTCTTAGTCTCGTGCATCTTCAGCCAGCTGGCATAGTAGATGTCCAACGGTGTGCGCTTGTTGCGCACTTGCTGCTCCCAGGCCTGCACCGCCTTTGCGTCCTTCAGGTCGAATGTGACGCTGCTCTTGCTGCGCTGCTGCTCAATGAAGCGACCGCTCTCCTGAATCTTCTCCAGCAGCTGCTTCAGTTTGCGTGTGTAGTTGGCATTGCGGCACTCCTTGAGGTACGCCTTAATGGCCATCACCACCGGCACCACCAGATCACTGAACGCCAACGAAGCCGATTCATGCGCCAGATACTCCAGCAGAAGTCCACACACCTGTTCCACGACCTCATCGCGAAAACCATTCTCCGCCAGCTGCGCCTTGTTCAGACGTAATATGCACGTAAACTGCAGCGGCTTCATCGACACCGCGGTGTGTTTGCGATTGAAGGTATTGCTGCGCAGCACCTCCACAATGAGTGGCAGGACGGGCACATAGGTGTGCGTCTCCTTGGCCAGCGTGATGAGCGACTGCAGACAGTGGAAACGCAACGGGAAATACTGTGCCGTCGGTATCAGCCTTATCACGCCCGTTGCGATGGTCACCAGCGGATAGATCAGCGGCTGCAGCTGCGGCTTATTTGTGCTCGCGCCCAGCAGATCCGCCCACAGACGCAACGAATTGATGTACTGCCAATTGTAGACGGCCTGGAAGCTGTCCTTCTTCTTCAATATGACCGCGTTGCGCAGATGTATGGCCAGCTGGCGTATGTAGAGAAAGGCATGCTGGTAGGCAACATTCAGGTCCAAGGCGAACATCTCCACCAGCGAGCGGCGCATAAAATTGATGCCCGGCAGCGTGTTGGGCGACACAAACTTGGAGTTGCGCACATAGGCCAGGTACATGGCCTTCAGCACATGATTCAGCATGGTGGCCTGAAACGAAAAACACGTTAAAACCTCAATATGATCGCTCTGCGGGATTAGAGCCAACTCACCTGCTGTTTACGCGTGATTTTGAGTATGCACAGAAAGGCCAACACGCGCACCGTTTCATCCCCGGTGGCCCAAAGCACAATCAGACGCTTTAAGATGGTCTTGCCCAGCGCAGTGAATGGCGCCACCATGCCAGCCATCTGATGCAAATGCTTGAGCAGCACATTCAGTATATTCGAGCTGGACACCTGCTCCACCAGTCGAATCAAATCGTTTAGATAGTAGCGCAGGCAGCCGCGCACCTTCACCCATTTCTTGTGCTTGTGCAGCGGCAGGCTGCTGTTGGGATTGACGCCTAGCACCCGGATTATAGCCGGTTGCAGGTGGAGCACACAGAGCTGAATGACCCCATTGAAGGCGGCTGCGCCCACGACTTTATAGGCCGCGGCATTGGCCTGTTCGCCCTCAGCGTCGGCGCTGATGCTAGCCAGCGCGGAATTAAAAGCCTGGATCACTTGACGCACTGCCTCAACGGATACATTGGGCTTGGCCAGCTGCAGCTCCCATTGGCGCAGCATATTGAGTGTTATCTTTTGAACACCGCCCGCAGCTGCGTCATCATCATCCTCACCCTCAAAGTCGCTCTCATCGCTGGCCACGGCCAGATCATCGCTTGGCTTGTGGTATTTTGCATCATCCTCGTCGCTGTCCTCCGCAGCTCTTTCCACGGTTTCGTCTTGTTCCTCCTCTTCCTCATCGTCGTCATCGCTGTCCATGAGATTAAAATCGAGTAGTTCTTTGTCATTCTTTTTGAGAAAATCATAAAACTCCGGATCCAGATCCTTTAGGCCCTCCAGATCCTGCTTGTGCGACTTTTTTGCCGTTTTCTTCTTGGGCCTATTTTCAGATTTGTCTTTAACAGCTTTCTTTGCTGCCTTTGGCACTTTTGGCTCCTCTGATTGCTTTTTCTTCTTGATCAAGCCCATTTTGGGCTTTGTTTTGTGCAAGGACTTGACCTTTTTCGTTGCCAACTTCATTGTTTTTATGAAATTAAATAAAACTAAATTAAATAACAAACTCGATGCCACGCAACACGTGCCGCTCAATGTAGCTTAACAGAAGTACTCGTTATTCGACAAAAGTATCGCCGCTTAACAGAGCTATTACTTAGTTAACAGAATTGTGTACTGCTGACGATACATTGTAGTGGCTATTCGATAGATAAGTAGCTGATAAGAGTTTGGCGACTGTTTAAATTTATGAAATTTTGTACAAAATACAAAAACATAACAAAGTTAACAAATACTTATAAATTAAAATAATAATAAAAATAAATAAGCTAAAAATAAAAAGTATAAATTATCACGTTCTTTTTATTACAACATATTGAGAATATTTGAGAATTAAATGGCTATCACTAACAAATTTAAATAATTATTGCCAAGTTTATAAATTTAGCTTTTTCAAAAATTCGAACCTTTCTATTTGCACATTAATTAATCGGTAAAAAAAACGTCAATCAACTAATGGAAACGCTTAAGGGGGCGTTGTCTAAACTCTACTATCATTTTTCAGCTGCAGCTATGCCTGCGTCTGCGTCGGGGGGCCACACATCTGGCCAACTTGTTACCAACTGCCGCTACAACTTGTTACTGTTTTTATATATCTGTATTTTTTTTTAAGACTGAAAACGAGAGTTAGGTTTATGTGGAGCAGGGGTTGTTTGCCTTGATCAACGGCACTCGCAATTATTAATAGAAAAATTCACGTAATGTAAAAAAAAACTTCATACGGCCAGCTTAAATAATTGTATGCAAACGCTTTGGGAACTCAGATCCGCCTTAACACCTACGACGCCCCCTTGAATTACAGTTATGTGTGTATTTTTTTCAGCATGGTGAATGTGTTGTAGGAGAGTTATCATAATCTCTCTCTGGCTGAGTTGTTAGACATCCTTCAGGGTCTTACGAAATCGAGGCGCAAAATGACTTAAATGGAACGGCATCGGCTAGTCGATGAATTTGCAAACATGATAAGCGTTAAGTCCAAATAGCCCGGCTTAAATAAAAGTGTCAAACGCTGAACGTGTCTGGCCTGCCAATAGAGTGCGCCCACAGCATCGGTTCCAGTTCCAGATCCAGCTCCAATTCCACAGAGACACAGCCCAGGCGCCAACAGCGGTAGCTGCGTCAACAGTCGGCACTGCTGTTGTTACCATGTCATGTCGGCAGCCAAGCCCAATGGCAATTGCCCATAAATCTTGCCCGGCCAGTTGCCATTCACTTTTTTTGTTTCCATGTTTCTGTTTTATTTTATTTTTCCTTCCTAGACGCGTGCACGCAAAACGCATGACGCAGCAGCTGCACCGAATGTTAGCGATTTCCTTCTGGTACGACACAAGTTCAAGTTTACGCACTGCATGCTGAGCTGTTATCGGAACCGAAAAGGCTTCCTGCTCAGCTGCTGCGACGGTTCATTGAACGCACGAACGCACTTTACAGGTTTGGCACGCAGCAGTTGGCGGTTGGCCCACTAAACGTGGCCAAGCATCTGGCAACAGCACCAACCAAGGCCGCCAACCAGCCATTTGGGCCAACGCATAACGCATGCACCGCCTGTGCATTGCTTTGGCTGCCGGTTTCTTGTTTCGACCATTACGAGGCTTGGCTTTTGTTTACGATACCTTGCAGTTGTTGTTTATGTTTATGCGCTCGTGATCATATGTGGGCGATGCTATGAATTACCCAATAAGGTTAATGGACTACATGATCTTAGTAAAAATGTGAATCAGAGTCTGTAATTTGTTTTGGAGGTGTTTTATTTCACTTAGCTGAGAGCTTGTTAATTGTAAATACATACATATGCAGTAATAGTAATAGAAATGTGGTTCAACTGATTCAATAATAAAGCTAACCTAAAAATTATCGAACCAAACCTAACTAGATGTAAGGATTTATAAATGAATTTTAGTTAATGTAAAATACAAAATTGAACCTTACAAAATTTTACTGGATATAAATTATATCTTAATAAAAAACAAATTATTGAAATAATTTCGATTTAATTACTTGACGCTCTGAAAGAGTTTATAGACTGGAAAACTTGTTCTGCTTACCACAAAACTTGTATTGCATTTACATGTATTTCAGTTTTTCCGCCCCGTCGTCTTATATGTACATATGTAAGCCTTATCAAGTGAACGCAATTGGCATCCCCAATGCAAAGCGAATTGTGATCGCTGAAGCGTGTACACTTCAGCCTCAAGGCGGAGTCATGTCATAAGCACTTAAACTGGCCATAGAACGTGTTAAATAATACTTAATACTTACATATATATACGACTCTGTTCGTTGTGACAGTCGTCGAGTGGGTTTGCCCACAAAAGTGGCTAATTATTGCGTTAGTTTAATGGCTATTAACTGTGCTTACCATCACAATTGTAATTGGATTAATTGCGAAAGCTGATTAATTGAATAACATTTAACTGCAAAGCAAATCAATAAACAAATATTCGCATTAAGTTGAAATCGAAGTAATTGCAATCGCTGCAATAGGCCCCGAATTCGCAGTTTTCGGAGGCCACCCACTTGAATTCCATCATCAAGTCGAATGTTGTTACTTTAATTCAATTAATTGTAAACAATAAAAATAATACACAGCGCTCTGAGTATATGCGACTAGAAACTATACTACATTTGCTTTGATTAAATTTATATTTTGTAAAGTGACGGTTATAAACCTTAACCTGCATATTTTAAAATTTTTAGTTATACACAGAATATCGAATATGAAATTGATATAAGACATAACTTTTAAATAATATTAAACGTTTAAGCTTGAAATCCCTTTCATTTGTGTTCTTTTTCTAAAAACTGTACTCTAGGCAAAAAAAAAAAAAACAGCCGAATCTAAGAATATACCGATATAAATATATATATATTTTTTAAACATAATTTTGCTAAATTCGAAAATTTTAAATAAACATATATATATTTTTTTAAAAATAATTTTGCTAAATTCGAAAATTTTAAATAAACAGCTATTATTAAAACTTTGATTACATAAAAAATATTATAACAAAAAGTTTCTACTTCAATTTATTTTGTAATTTAAATTAAATACAATTGCTAAGAAAGATAACTAGAATCTTATACAACAAAAGTTTATTATATATATTATTTGTGCTCAGGTGAACAGCTGCAAACTGATTTTTATTTATTTATTTATTATTTAAAAGAATACAAATTTGAAAGTTGAAATTGAAAAGTTATAATTATAACCGAATAAATGCGAAGTAACAAATGATTTCAAGCAAAGAAATAATAATTTCTAAAAATTAATAATCAATTAATTAAAAACGTAAACAATTATTATTATAATTGAGTCTTTAGAATTATGATAGCAGTGCTCCTCTAATATAATATAAAAACTAAATATGCTCGCATTACTCATTTTTTTTCGTTCGACTAGAGTAAGACAAACTAAATGGAATAATGAGCAACATGGTAAGGTGTTAGAGGCGTGGGTGAGTTAAGCGTTGCAGCAACCCGCAGCAACCGGCAGCAGCAGCAGCAGCCAACAGCAGCAATTCGTAAGACATTCGTACAGTGCCAATGGTTTGCTGCACAAATGTGTGTTAGCCGCCTGGTGGCAACTTGCAACAATCAGCAGCCAACAACAACAACAACAACAATAACAACAGCAGCAAAACTGTTGACCGGGCCAGGCCGAAATTCAATTCAAGCGTGGCTAACATTGTTTACGCCAGATTAGGCCAGACCCAAGCCCCGCTGACTAAGCCATAATTAGTTTATACTCTTTTATGCGATTTTAATATGGAATTCGCATTTATCTGCAGCTCGTTCCAATCGTGGGCGTTACTATTACTTTGTAAAGAAAACCAAGAAATCGCGTTTGACTCGAAGACACCCTGCCATCTATATTTCAACTTCTTTTTCTATATTTCAAATTTCTTAATTTATTTTTGTAAATTTTTGGAGTAGGGGCATTCAGGAAGTGAAATATTTTTGTATACTAAACGAGAGCCTTCATAGGAAATTGTTTGACGCTAGCTTTTAAAATCGCTGAGATATGGTAAAATCTACCGGGAGTGAGTTAGAAATAATTTGATCTAATATTTTTTTTAAAATATATATATGTATGGTATACAAGGAGTTTTCATTACAAATTTAAAATCTCGTTCTTAGTTTTCGAGATTGACGCATTGAAACAGACGGATCAAGAATATATACCGCTAATGGACACGAAGATCAGCTTGTCCCATAACTAGACAGAAAACCTTAATATGCCCGTCTTCACCCTGGTACAGGGTACAATAATGAAAAATTTTGATAAGGACTTTGTCCGCCAGTTGGCATGATGCAATCGAGCCTCGAGATTGCGACAAGCTCCACTTGTTAGCCGGCTGCTCGGGTTTCGGCCTCTTAAAATGGCAAAAAAAAAATGAAATAAAAAAATTGGGCCAAACGGAAAATGTGAGTGTTTGTGGTGGTTGTTGGTGTTGTTGGTGTTAAGTGCGACATGTGCATTGTTTTGAATTATGCAATATTTGTGGTGCCAAGCTGATTTATGCCAGTTGACCGCCCACAGGCTGGGCCAACGCCTCGCCGCTTGGACACCTCCTGCCACACGTCACGTAGCATTTGAGCAGCCAAGCAGCTGAGCCGTGTCCAAGATCAATGCCACACCAGCTCCGATTTGCATTGTAAGTTTTTGCCCAAGCCAGCTTATGTCCGTTACGAATGCGGCGCTGGAATTTCAAGGCGCGGCCGCTTGGGCAAATAAATGAACTGAACTTATGATCCGTGAATGCTGCAGCTTTATTTATGTTGAACTGAACAGAACCGAACAGAAATATATGTAGGGATGTATGTATATCTAAAACTGAATAACATGTCCATCTCTTTTAGACATTGTAGCCAACAATGTGACGACGACCAATGACTTCGCCCATGAAGAACCAGGTGATCACCTCAATGGTCACGAGGGTATTCAGCCAGGCTTCAGCGACGGTGACCTGGCCAATACGGCTCCCTGCGCCCTTCGCATCGGCCTTGGCCGTCTTGGCGGCATTTTCGGCCGTTTTGCGTACATGCGCAAAGTCAGCTGGTGTCGGAGGTGCCAACTCCACCTTGGCATAGCACATAAACTCGTCGAATAGGGGACGAGCCTGGGCTTTCATTTCTGAAAATACACATCGAAAATAAGATAAAAGAGACGATTACAATGGTTTACTTACTATTGGCAAAGGCTGTGGCCTTGGCAACTAGGTTAGCCATAGTCAAAAAATCCTGTTAAATTGCTGAGAAATTATAAAAAAGCGAAAAATTTGTTTGCGTCGTGAGCACGTTTCGAAAGCAGCTTTTGTGAAGTGAATTTGTGACAAAGCTGGCAGCTCAGTCAAGGCAGCGGAAACAGGCACAATGTGAATGCCTGGAATGAAACAGGAATGTGTTTCTTGACAGCACATATCGACATATATCGATAAGTTCTGCCTAAGCCTACTCTATTTTTGGATGCTGTGACTGGTTCACATAGTAAATTGATAAAGTGAAAACGAGCTATTTAAGCAAATAAAAAAATTATATTAGATTATAAAAATTATTATATATTATATTATTATATAAAAATGATGAAAGGTGAATATTTCCAACAATTTAAAAGATAAAGCCACCAAATTGGTATGTGACCTCCCACAAAGATTGCACTCTTGACATCCCCGTCATTTCCTTTAAAGATCGGTACAAAAATTTCGCCCACGCAATTTTGACAAGTGAACCTCATAACTTTGTCAAAACTAATCCGATTTTCATGTTTGATGGCATTTTGGTCATGTTTTGTCATCTAGATTAGTTCTGCATTCAAAATTTATGCATTTTTGAAAATA
>SCDS01000990.1:10095-27493 GCA_004149465.1 Drosophila nigromelanica | reverse complement strand
TGACTTGAAACTATGGATATATACTTGTAGTTATCCTCTTCAGAAAAAGTGTTAAGATTTGTTTTCTACGCCTACTGGGAGGCTGGCAATTCGATAACATTTCGATACACCTCAAATCGCAAATCGATAAAAGGTGAATTTTTCCTACAATTTGAAAGATAGAGCTACCAAATTTGATATGTAGATAGGTGTAATCTTCCCCACAGATTGCACCCTGGATATCCCGGCCACGCCCACTAGAACGCCCCCAGCGCACCCGCCCTAAAAGATCGGAAATGCCTATATCTCCCACAGTTTTTAAGCTAGAGTTACCAAATTTGGAAGTTAGATAACTGGTCACCTCCTTTAAAGATCGGTACAAAAATTTTGTCATGTGAAGTTCTCGGATCTATAGCTCCTATATTTCAAAATTCCATAACTTTGTCAAAACTTATCCGATTTTCATGTTTGATGGTCATGTTTTGTCATCTAGATTACTTCTGCATTTAAAATATATGCATTTTTTAAAATAAATTTTTTTTTTCATTTTTTTGTGAAAATATCATGTACCCCCTTCCCCCCCTCCCTATTCATTTTCGAAAATTTTTTTTTTCAAAATTTATAATTGCGAATTTTTGTTTTTAATTGATTGTGTTAGTCATATTTAGTATAAAAATCAACATTAAACCCGATTCTGAGGGGTCAAATTTTTTTCAAAAATCATGCCAAAATTGGCAATTTTGACAAGTAAAGCTCTCAGATCCATAGCTCCCATATTTCAAATTTGCATAACTTTGTCATGTTTGATGGCATTTTGATCATGATTTTTCATTTAGATCGATTTTACACTTAAAATATATGATTGCATTGATTTTAAATTTATTTATATTTATAAATACATATACCCTTATATATTTTGGTTGTCTTTACACTGTGAACGGGTATTTCACTGTCGGTTATATCCTATTGCAACGTTATAACTTGATTTATATATTTATCAATTTTTTTTTGCCTAAGTAACAGTAGGCGTTGTAACTTGGATAATACATGCACAGAGCTGAGGTTACCCTAAAGTCAAGACAAGCTGTGAGGTGTTAAGGTATTTGTCATTGTTTTCGCTATTGTCTAAAAAATTGTTAGCATTAACGTCTTTAGATAATTCCCACACTAATATTTCATATTCCTATAATTTGGTAATGATACGTTGTTTCGGCATTTAATTCGGTAATTTTTAAGCTTCTGAGGATGAATAGAATGAAAATATATTTTTAAATATAATTTTTCTGTTTATTGATATGGCGTCAAATTTGTGTTTATTTTGAAAACTTAAAACTATTGGAAACATAACTATAGATCAACTCTATTGCCACATCGAATTTTGAAGCGCCAGTTGCAATAGCTGAACTGTGGTTTCGATTTTCTACGGGCCGCTTTGTTGTGGTTGCCTCATTGGTGACGGCCGCTTCCCTTTATGTTTTCCCGATGCCTGCTGGCTATGCGACACGTCAGGGCACGTCCAACGAAAGGGCTGTGGTTGGGGCCCTTTTGCTCAGCCCTCAAGCGGAACAGGCAGAGAGCTGGCACATATATATAAATATATTTATCTTTTTTTTTTTTACAAACAAAAAAAGGGGCATTACAATTGCATTGCCATTGTCTTTGGCCAGAGTGCAATTGCCGGCCCTTCCGTTTTGGCGTATAAAACTTTCGTGTAAAGCCGAAGCCAAAGCCAAAGTCAAACCGTTCGATGCAGCACCGATAATAAATTTTCCTTATTGTTGCCTGCCCACGTTGCTGTTGCTTTTGTTGCTGTTATTGTTGTTGGTTTATGCACACAACATCATCATAATAAATTTCGCCTGATGTACGACGCAGTTGTTGTTGTTGTTATTGTTGTTGTCGGTAGTTGTTGTACTTTAATAAGCAAAGTGCTTGGGCTGGCCGCTTGGTTGGTTAGAGCCGCGTTTTCAGTCTGGCCAATGGCCACTGTTTGTCCACTTGGCCGCACAACCTGCCAAGTTTATTGAACCTCATCATCAGCAACGTCATTATTGCTAGCATCATCATCATTATTATCATTATCAACAACATTATCAGCCGCGTTGGCTGCGTCATCAGCTGAGTTAAGTGTTAGTTGCCGGCTATTTAAAACTTTTGCTTTATTTATTAACTTTACACGCGTCTGCGCGACTGCTGCTGTTGCTGTTGCTGCCGCCGCTGTGGTTGTTGCATTGTTTGTGGCCATGGCTGCCACATTATTCAACCGTTCATTTGCATGCGTCAACATCTTTTGTGACTAAGCGCCGTATTTCCGCCTTCGCATCAGCATGTAGATACCCACTAACTATATCTTTAATTAAAGCCAGATTGAGGTGTTAATTAACCAGCACACGACGCCTCGCATGCCTAATAACTGGGCTAACATGACTGTTGTAGTTTTTTTTTATTTATATGATTTTCCTTATCTGTATTTTTTTTTTTTTTTGGCAATATGTCACACGTGATGTCGTGTTTGCCCCATACAACACCATTGTAATGACATTTTATTAGCATTGCTTAAATCACATGATCATAATTTTTAATCATGGAAAACGTGTCAAATGCAACGCACGACATTTTCACAATCAAATAGTTGAATAAAACATCTCTCAAAAATGTGTTAAGAAATGTCTAAATAAAATTCCGAAATAAGTGACGAACTTTCTAGTGAGAATTGCAGTGTAATGTGACGTCATCTGTCCATTCCTATTTTCACTTTCGTTAATTGAAAAAACGGAAAAAATTTAAGTCTACCAAAAAAAATATATACATGTATACATATATTTATAAATATATATATATATAAAGTTCACTGATCTGCACTGCTCTTTGTGGTTATAATTGTTATTGTTGTTGCTGCTGCTTATTAGCCAGCAAGTTGCAGTTTTTTCTTTTCTTTTTGTTTTCTTAGTTTATTGTTTTTTGCGTTTGGCATGCAAATTACGCGGCAAACTGCACAAACCTACAACAACAACAAAAAACAGCAACGGCGTCAACAAAAGCTACAATGCTCTAGCACTAAGGCCAATGTAACTTGTAGAAATTGTTGAAATATTTTCACTTTGCGCATTTTTGTGCAATTTTTACAGCCACCGAATACGACGCCGAAATAATAACTTTATTTTAGTTGCCCTACGCGCCATTCAGGTATTTTCGCAGTCCAATTGAGTTTGTCAAAAATGGCCTAAGATATATTAAATATTATATATTTTTCCCCTTTTATTTGTTATAAACTTTTCAATGTCTGAGGATTATGTTTTGTTATAAATATAACAAATATTTTTCTTTAGCTTAACATTGACTGTGTTTATGTGTGATAGTGTTATAGATAGATAGTTTTGATTGATCTTGTGTTATAAAATAATATTAATTAAAACCATCTGTTCCTTAATTCAGGAAGAAGTCAGAAGCGATCAGATCGAAAACTGATTGTTTTTATTTTTCTTCCTCACATTTTTTTTACTGAAAGTTAAACATAACAACAGCTTTTAAAACACACCTAAAGCTGAAACCGGACTTAATTGATTTAGCAAATACAATTAATTAAGCTTTAAGCTGAAAGCGTAATTAATCAATATAACATACGCTCTCTCTCCGGTTGTGTTCTTTACATAATATTGTTGAACTGTTCTGAAAGTTATATCTTTCTCATGAGCGGCTAAAGAGTATCTGGTTTTTGGTGCTTTTTAATTTTGTGATTTTTCTTTTATGCATCCCGATGCTTTTGTGCTACACAGCAGCTGTTTATTATGGTAGCTGTTGCTCTTGTTGCAAATGTTGTAGCGGTCGCTTTTGTGCCATTGTTATGCATACGCCCCGTTGTCGCTGATGTTGCCTGAACTCATTTCATTTTAGCCGATTTCAATGCGGTGCAAGTTGCCTGTTGCCAGTTGTTGCCATGGGGCAAACGCAGCTCGTAACTCGCTGGCCGCAGCCTCGGGAGAGACGTGGCGCAGAATTAGCACGCCATCATGTCTATAAATAAGAGAGTAGCCAACATAAATAGCATTGACTTGGCGCTGTTGCTGCTGCAAAATGTCAGCCAGCTAATCAGCAAACAGGCATCGCATTTGCTGGTAATCATTATTAATAGCCGGGCAATTACAACACCCAGTGGCGGACGCGTCGAAGGCGACTCAGCTGTTGATAAAACTGCAATAAAAAAAATTCAAAACAATTAAATAAAAGAAGCTCTATTGAAAAAAAAATTGATTGCATGTTGTCTAGTCATACAAACAAAAGTTTATAAAATATGCGAAAATTAAAAGAAAAACAACAACTAATAATAAATAAAAGCGGCAGCTGCTCAATTAATTCGCCAGCTTTGTTTGCATGGCCAGAAATAAATGTATAAATTACAAAACGAATAATAAAAAGAAAAATTAGTATTTGCCACCGCAAATCACGACACAGAAATCATGCAAAACGAACTGAACAACAAATTGCGCAAAATGCATTTTAAATTGAATAAGCTCCGAGTACTCGAACAGTTCACTATTCAATTATATTTGTGAGTAGAAGAAATACGAGTATTCATTGAAGCGGCATGCTAAAAGGTCATTGTCTGCTGCCAATCGAACAGCAGCCACAAAACAAAATACCCAAAGTAATATCAGATTATTGAACAAAGAAGCAATAACAATACCCTGGCCGACAGCTGTGCGCTATATATATATACTTTTTTTTTGTAATGTTGCGTTGCCGCCTTTGAACAATTTTTATAATTATTATTTTGGATTTAATTTTGATTGGCTTTAAGTTTTTGAAAGTTGCAAAAGTTCTGTTTGTGAATGTGTATTATTGGTTTTTGCGGCTTCCCCTTCTAAAGTAACTGCCTGCAATTCTATAAATTGCTAAATTTAGTTAAGCTGAGCTGGGCGTAACCACGCCTCCCACACTTAGGCAGTCAAGTCGAAGTAGCAGGCGTAGCCTCTATTGTTTTCTAGACTGCATCTTAATAACTGGTAATTATTAAAAATGGTTACTCTTGTTGTCTTCATTTTTGACTAGCTTTAACTGCATTTAGCCACAATTTACTTCGCCGTTGCAATGACAGTCCAAGGCCTTGAGTATTTCTCACTGCCAAACAATGGCACATTTAAGTCTAAGGCGTTGCCAACAAATTCCAATGCGACATTAAGAGGCGGCCTTAAAGCAGCCGAGTGTTGTGTCTGGCTCAGTGCTGAGCGGCGCTGAGCGGGGCTTATCAGTCAATTTACTGTCAAGACGCCGGTTTCACTTTGGCATTGAGTTTCTGTTAACACCTCGCTTTCACACCTGTCTACTCTTTGCTCTCGGGTCTGACTGAGATGTTATGGGTTATGCTTTAGTTTTTATCCTGCTTGCAAGTTTTGAGACACAATAATTGGAATTCTTAACTGCATTTTCAGCTTTGTTTTCATCATCTTCTTTTGCAACTTCACTGTACTTTTAAGCCTAATACTAAAATCGGGTTCTCTTTCGTAAGTGATATTTTCACTTTGGCTTCATTAACACATCGTCGTGAAGAATTTCACTTTCAAACACACAGATACACACGCACACACTTGCTTGTCTACTCTATGTATGATTAATGAAAATACCATTTTAACTGGCGTTGAACCCAGATCTGACATAAAACCTACGGTCAGATCCCCCCTCGCCTCATCACTTCAAGTGCTGTCATTAATTTGGCATCTAAACTGCTTAATTTATTTTGTGTTTATTGCATTATCCTTGGGCATTTCAGCTAACAGTTGTCATTAATTTTTTTTTTAGCTTTCAGGTTTTCCAGCTTGAAAATTTGTTTGGTCGATGAAACATTTTCCTATGACTTTGAGTGACATTTTCCGCTGCAAAAAGTGAAAAGTTGTTATAAAGGTTTTTTTTGCCACGTTGCATACGCTGCTCAAATTGCTGTTGACTAGTTAAAATCGAGTGATCATCGATACTAGTATTCGTACTATATGTGCTTGTACTAGTTTATAATTGTTGCTGCTTGTCATTATTTTATACCTTGTTTTTCGTTTTTGATATTTATGCAAATTACTTAAACACTCGCTACTTTATTGTGGTGTTTTTTTCTTTTATATTTTTTTCTGTTGCTGTGTTTATTTAACCTTCACATTTTTGTACTCATATTACTCTTTTTTTCTATGTATAATTAATTATTAGTTAGATGTTTGGTAGACATTATAATTAACTGACTTTTAATGACCGGAAGCAACTGCAGAAATCTTGAATTAAATTTTTTTTCATAATTTTTATAAAAATAATTTAACTGCGCTTAGCAGCAAATGCCTTGACTGTCATTTCTCAAAAATGACAAAACCTTTCCCATAATTAAATTAAATTGTTTGCCATTAATAATTGTCAGTCAGTCAACGGGTTTGTTGTAGCTTCAATTGGCATAATGCCTCGGTCCATATATGTCGGCCCAAATGTCAAATACATAAATTTTCTCCGCTAACTGCAAATAGACAAAACATAATAATCCATGTGACAATCAAGCATACGAAAAATTAACCATCAGACCATTTATGAAACACAAAATGCCAGACGAAGCCACACAAAATGAATAGCCCGTGCCGTCGGTATCACCGCAACCCCCCCTCTATCCACACACCAAGTTACACCCCACCTCACAGCAATTCAATTGAATTCGCATTGAATGGAAATTGGATTGGATATATATATATATATACGTACTTATATGCACCGTAAAATAAACGAGGCTAAAGCCAAATGGGGACAGACTTAGCGGGGAACTTAAAAGTATTGGGAAAAGACACGACTGACTGTAAAGTACTCTGGAATATTAAAACGAAAGATAAATAACCTTTACATTATTTAGTACAAAATATGCAAAAAGCAATATGAATTAAAAAGACACAAAACAAAAAAAATATTAACCTAAGAGATTAATTAGTTTTCACTATACTTAAGGAGATGCAACATCTTATAAAGAATTTACCAAACCAGCTACATTTAACTGTAGCTTTTTTGATAAATTGGTTACTATACTTGTTTATCATGCCCCACATAATCTGTTTCAGAGGGTATAATCAATTGTAAAAATACTTGAAAACTGCTTCAATCGAACGAAAATTATGTAAATTTCTCAGTTACACATACATCTTGAAACTGGAAACCGCAACTGCCGGCGTTCGAAGTTGCAAATAGAAAATCTGGCAGACAGTTAAATTGATTGTAAACTACATAAATACATATGTAAAAGATAAATCTATAGTTATTGTATGTGTTTATAAATGGATTTTTGTATTTTTATTTTTTGTTTCTTGCCAAGTTGTCATTTTACCAAATTTGGCAGCTTGCTTTGGGCCAACTTTTTCGGTTTGGCATTGCCTGAGGCTCTTAAACATTTAGTGTAATCGAATAAATTGCGTTAATAAATAAACTTAAATTCATTTTAAGTGCCTCGATTTGCACTTAACATATGCCCCTAACAAAAAAAAGAATAAAATAAATACAAATAAAAATTGTGGGACTTTGCCGCAGGCAGCTGTCGCGTGTCGGTTGTCAAGAGTTTTTTTTATGTTAATATTATTTTTTTTGTTTTGTTTTATTTAGGCGTTTGCCAATGCGATTTCAGCTGCATGTAGGCCGCTGTTTATGAAAGGCACAAAATAAGGCTAGAAATGCAGCTTCATAAAGCTCAGTGATTCATTCGAGCTCATCTTGTTCGCGTTCTATACTGATCGGTCTTCTTGTTTCTAGCTCAACTGAACTTTTAACCTTGTTTGCATCGCTGAACTGCTTTCACCGGCCATCAATGAAACTGTTTAACCAGCTTTTGACCCATTGATCTGATTTTGTTGCGTTGCTGTCAGATAAATTTGGTTTTACACAATTGATGTCCATTGAAAATGACATTTATTCATTAGTCATTTAAGGGGGCAACGCCTCGGGTGAAGAAAGTGCATTAATGCAAGACAAATTGTTAGTTTAATTTATCACTAATCTTGGTTTATCTTATCATAATAAATCTGGCTAACACCTGCATAAATTCTACGTTCGAACTGATTGAGAAATATTCCAATACTTTATAATGGTGATGTTTGAAGTTCTAGATTTTTCATTTTTCCTTTTTCATTTTACCAAACAGACCTTGACAGTTCTTATTAGCTAATCTATTGAATGACAGTATTAGCATTATTAAGTCTAAACATAATTTGGTTTTGAATCATCTGATTCTTAAAACTAGTTCCATTTATCTTTGATTTTTATATAACTTTTAGCTTTATTGTCAGTGCTCTTCTGTGCTGAATGCTTTGAAAGCGCTCACTTTTGTAAAAAATTTTATTTAAACCAGTTTCAGATTTGGCTTTTGTTTAAACTGTTTAATTCTGACTGGTTCCTCAAAAGAGCTGATGCTGCTGGTGTTGTAGCTATTGACTTTGCAATCATTATCTACATACCTACATCAGCACAAGCACAAGCCTAAGACAAAGACCTCAGCCGCCATGTCGTAACATACAAAGCTGGTTGTCTAATGATCTTTACAATTTTATACAGTTGCAGCTTTCAGTTTGGTTCAGTTCGTTTTGGCTATACTATAATAAAGCCCACTCACAGCTGAAACATCTTCGCCTGGTGACGTCTCACGCATTTTCAAGCCAATTGCCAACTGTTGCACGTTGGAGGTTCAGTTGGTTTTGTTGCCAATTGTCTGTTAGCGGCTTTGGCAAACGAAACGCTTTACAAGTAAATCCACAAAAAGCCATTTTGATTATTTTCACATTGACTGCGCAGTCTTCCACTTTTGTTTTGTAGTTTTGGACGGATTTTACGCGCACAATAAGCTGGGCCAAATGCAGACAATGGAAATCAGTTTTAATGGCTAAAGACCATAAAAGCGTCATGGCTCATAATTCATTTTTGTCGTTAGCTGCTATCTCTGCGGGGCATTGCTGCCATTTCACACCATCGACGTTTATCGGCGCTTTGATTTGGCCCACTCGCCGGCCAATTGGCCGATATGCCAATCGCCATTCGTAATGGGTGAAATGGTAGCCCCCGCCGCTGCACACATTTGTAATGGTGTGGCTTTGGCTATCGCACAATTTGCGGCATGCCACAAACGTTGTTTTGGCCTGCTGCTGCTGCTGCTCTCCATTTGCATGTGGCCCAAACAGCTGGGCTCATAAAATTTTCTAAGCTCATTATTTGCTCATATTTTGTGCTTTTGACCTGCTGGCACTTTTCTTGTTTAATAAAACAGAGAGACAAAAACACAAACAAAAATGTACAAAAATAAAATAAAAATTTTAACGCTTGTTTTTATATTTTTGTGTTGCTCTCCGAAAACAAATAAAGTGAAAGTTTTTGTTGTTTCTCTTGCTGTTGGGGTTTTTGTTTTGTCTTTGCGCCAGCCAAAACGTAACAACTAAACAAAGCTGCGGGCCATATTTAGTTACATATATATACATACATCTGTACTTACATATAAATGTATATACCCTGTGAATATATTTGTCTCGCTTTTTGGCATGTCAAAGATCATACGTCGACCGGCGTTGGCTATTTGCTTTTGACGACTCTCTTGACCAGTTAACGACAAGGTGATAAAAATTTGTCACATGTTGTTAAAAGCCATCAGCTTGTGAGAGTTTTTATTGGTGTTCCACACACACACACTGCAACACGCGCGCAATGCGGCGTATACGCAATATTATGTTGTTGCTGTCATCTCCTCCAAGGATTACTTATGGCTTGGGTAGAGACGTCACTAACAAGCAGCTTAACTTGCCACTGTGTGACCATGCAAATGAATTTGTTTGCCTACTAAATTGAGTAAAAGGGTGGCAAATTGTTTTGCTAAACAGATGTGTTGTGAAATGTATACATAAAGTGTTGGCTAACTTAAGTAAAATGAAATGTAAAATGAAAAACGCGACCTCGCACTTGACAAGTTACATTTAAGTCAACGTTAATAACACATAAGATTAAGAATTTGTAAACCTTGTTCTGTACATTGATCTAATGTTTTGTCAAGTTTAAGGCTTGCATTTAATCTTAGAGTTTTGTTTATTCAAAACAGTTGATTCGTAGATAAACTTTAATGATTACAAATATGAAAAATTTTGTAAACATTTTTTACATTTACTTATTTTGACATCATTGTTATTGTACAGCTTCAAGCTTTTTGAAGTTTAACCCAAAGTTTCTAAAGTGTTATTTAATATCTTTTCTGCAGCAATCTCATAACCAGACATTTTTTTTTATTTATTTTCAAGAGATTCTTTATTTAATTTCTACGCGGTTCATTGGATTACCACATGTACTGTATAAACAGTCAACAGTTTGTCTACTCACTTTTCGTATTTTATTTTTCTTCGCTATGAGTCATTTTGCTATCATATAACGGCTCATGTCGTCCATTATTTTTGCTGGCCAAGTTTAAGGAAAACGTTTTGCCAGCTTTTGCTGTTTTATCAGTTAACAGCAACTGATAAGCCATATAAAGTAAACGCAATTCAATGCGCTTTGAAATTGCGTTGCCAATTTTGGTCGCACACTAAACGCTATGCAGAGTGTGTGTGCGTGTGTCTGTGTTTATGTGTGTGTGTGTGGGCAACGTTTAGTGGCAGGTGGGCGCAGCTGCCATACGATCGTATCGGATCGTATTGGCACTGGCTACGGCGGGGCTGTGGCTGTGGCTCTATGGCGCTGACAAACTGCACATAATAAATAGTTATAATATGTACTCGTATTTTGTATAAAATAAATCAGAGAGCTGAAAGTGAAACGTACCGGATGTTGGCAGATTGACAAAATGACGGCGCAACGCCAGCGCCTGAACGAAACTGTGATTATATAGAGAGATAGATTAATCGCTTGGGTGGCTGCCAGTCCATCTATATGTCGGTCCGGGTGTCTGTCTATCTATCTGACTGTTTGTCTGCGCTCTCTGGTTGGATGCATTGACAGATTGTTGCTTAGCTAGATGCATAATGGCACAATCATGCAGTCATTGGCACATTCAAAGCGACGAGGGCACGTTCAAAAGCTAATGTAACAAAAGCAAACTTAGCCATTTTGTTGTTGCTTATTGTTGTTGCTGTTGCTATTGTAAAAGTGCAATGAACAGCAAAATTAAATGCAAGCCAAGTAATGCGGAAAAGGGCGTGTTGTCTATTTGGGGCAGACTGCAAAATAAACAAAATTTCCAAATTCTAATTGAGTTTGGTGGGTGCTAGGGGCCAGGGCACAACAATTGGCCAGCTCGCTGAACTGTAATTAAAGACGTGCAAAGTTGTCGAAAGTGAGCTACTTCCGGTTAAGCGGCGTCATATCAAATCGCGTGAGCCAAACAAAAATATGGTCAAATGCTAATTGGCAGAACGAGCAACAGCAACAACTGCGACAACAACAACGACAACGTAAATGTGTGAAAAGTTTTGTGTGAAAGCGCCGCCAACAAATTGTGGCAACAATGAAATATTGACAACATTTTTGAAAAACAGCAAACGCTGCGAGGCTGGTTTAGCTATAGCCCATAGGCTATACCGAAGCCAGACCATACTATATTATGCTATGCATTATATACCATATACTATATACAATTTTAGTTAGTTAAGTCCATGGCTGGTGTCTGGCCAGCGGGCATTTTCACATGTTTGGCTGGCAGCGGCGGAAAAAATCGATTAGAAATCGCTGGCAAATGGACAGCAAGAGGTGTGCCCGTTGGCCACAACAGACAGCAACAACGGCAACAACAACAATGACTGTCAACAACAGGCAACACTTTGAGTCCCCAAAGGATACGGATACTACATATTGACAGAGGGTTAGATCGGGGGAATTGATGCCAGCCAATTTATGAACGTTTATCAAAACGCAAGCGAAAGTTCAAAATGCTGCGAAACGAAACGAAATTAAAGTGGCCAAAAACTACAATTAAAACCATAAAACAGTTAATTAATTTAAGGCAAACTAACATATGGTCAAACGAACCAACAACTCACTAACGAGCAACCACCAACCACTGACCACTGGCGCCTTATGATGTGTTAACCAAGTTGTTAATATATATAAATTTTTTTTTGACCAGTGTCTGGACTGCATAATTTATGTGCTTAATTAATTTTTTTTTTCTTAAGTTGTAATTTTGCGGAACATTTTGTTGCCTGATATTACATAATTTTTATCTCTGCCTTGCGAATGTTTAATGGGATTTAAAAAGAGTATGTATATTTTTTTTCTTGCTTGGTAGATAGACTTGTTAGTTAGTTGGTGGGCAGTCTTTGGCAGTGGCAATTGTGCATAAAGCTCTCTGATTTATGGGTAATTGGAGCTACAGAAATTGAGGCCAATAAAAAATGAGTAAACTATATTTGTTGGACAGCAGACAGTTAAATTAGTGTGTATGTTAAAAATATACCATTAATTATGTATGAATTTGTTTTTATGCCTTTTACTCAATTCTTGAAAATATGTTTTTTCCTTTAATATATATTGTATATAAGTCCAATGCTTATGCACATAAAAGTACTACTGCTTACGCTATTATAAATAATTATATTAAGTAATCAGCTTAATGTTTATAAAGCTAACTTAACAAGTATGCCAAGAGCACAGCTAATTATAGGGAGACTTAGAGAGGAGAGGAGAAAAATATTGTTAAATTGTTGCAAGTTTACTGAAAGTTAACTGACTTTTAAAAGAGGTGCAGAAAAAACATTTTTTTTTTTGTTAACTACTATATGAGTGACTGGTCAACAAAAAAGCTACTATTTTAAAAGTGAATTTTTTTCTTGCTTGTTTCACAAGGGAGTCAGTTGTTTTAAACTCCGATGAAATATACTGATGTTTTAGGAATTTAGATATTTTTTTTAAGTTTCTTTTTGCCAAAAATGCACTTTCTATTAAAGCCAAAATAAAATGCAACTCGGCCTCCATTATACAACCCAATAGACAAAAGTATTTTTATTAAGTAAGCAAATGCAACTTTAATAACTTAAATAATTCAGATAATTACAAAAAAGAAAATTACTGAGCCAGGCCACAGAAAAGTGGAAATGTGACAGGCGGACGCTTCGTCACTTTGTCCAACAACCGATGATTTTTCTATTGCAGCAACCACAGTTGTTGTTGTTGTTAGTGTTGTTGTTTGTCTTGTAATTTGCCGTTGTTGTTGTTTTGCGGTGCTGTAACTGCTAAACAATTTATGTGTGTGTTTTGGGGCGCTTTGTAAAAGTGTCGAAAAATTGTTAATTTAATTACAACACTTGCATCGGTTGAGTGCGACGATTACCAACAAAAGCCACAGAAACACAGACGCCAAGAGCGCGAGCGCACATTTTAGACAATTGTTGGCTTTGTTGTTGTTGCTGCACGGCTGGTCTCTTGTCGATTGCCACATATGAAACATGTTGCAAGCGGCCCACATGAATTTACGTTTTTGTTATTTTATTTTGTTTATATTGTTAGAATTATAAAACTTAAATTATAAACAAAAAAGATAATATACAACTAATGCCGACTAATGCCGTCACTGACAGCCAAATGCAATTGTCTTTTAATGTATCCTACTTCGTAGTTTGGCCAACGCACAATGGCCCAGCCCCACCCCAGCCCCGAGCCCGAGCCGGTGCCCCGCCTCAATATCGACTCCAAAAGCGTGGCTTTAGCTCGTGTTGCGTCAGAGACGGCCGAACCCAACGCCAACATGAAAACTGCATTCAAATTGAATTTGAATTGAAAATGAAAATGAAAATTACATATTATTGGCGTAGTCCATGTGCGCAATGACTCTTCAAAATGCTATAAGTCATGTACGCTTCCAGGCAGTGCAATTAAAAGGCGCTCCAAAATGCATTATAAAACTAAGACAAGGCTTAATTACATACAGACACTTGTATACATGCATGTGTGTATACGAATACAAAAAAAATACATATGTATGTTATGCAAACGCCTCACTAATTGAAAAGTGTTGCACTTCAAAATAACGAGGAACGAAAAGCATTTTCTAGGCCCGCTCAAATATCATCGAACAAACAAGCTTAAAAGTAGAAATTTCTTGAGAGGCCGCACGAAAGGCGGTTAAAAAAGTAATCACAGTAAACAATAGACGGAGAGGCAGCGCTAAACAAAAGCATACAACAACAAAATAAATAGAAATTTTTGTAGAAGCGCAGTGAAAATTTTTTGCCAGTTGGAGCGTGGCCAGCTTAACCAGCCAACATTACGTATACGACGCGGTGCACTTCGAGAAACCCCCACTAAGAAAATAGAAAAGCGAAACAACAGTAAACAGCGCCTAAAATCGATCAAACTAACGTACCTGGTGCTACGTCGGCGGTTTCTAAACGGGGTTGATGGGGTTTGGTTTGGCACAATGCAAAGTCAAAACATCAAATCAATTGTCACAGTTAAATGTGCTAGCTAAGCGACTCTGGCTTGTCATTCATTTAACCGACAGTTATCGATTTTAGAGACCGTACCAAATTATAAAATGAAATTATAACTGAATGTTTGATATCCAACTTTAGAAGTGTCTGAACTTTGTAATATTAATAATATTTCCTAATATTTCCTTGAACTGAAAATGTATATTGTTAAAATTCCCATATATTACTTTTTTTTGTTATTAGTTAATTTTATCATGTCATATTAAATCTCTCATACTAAATCTTCACAGAACTCCTGCGTCTAACAAATTTTAAAAAAAAATATTGATTTACGAGTTATGGAAGCTCGCTCGTAGATTTATGATGTTTATATTAATTAATTTATTTTTAAGTTTGCTTTTAACCATAGGAAGTTTTTTTTTAATTACATTTGTGGAAAGTTCTTAAGATTCTCAATTAATAAGTGTTGTATGTATTTGTTTATTTCTCGCATATACAAAACTCTTTTTCTAATCATAGGTATTAATTATGCACAGTTGTTGGATTCCTGCTTATTGTCTTTTGTTTATTGTTTATCATGAGTTGTATTATTAATGGCTTTTGTATCTGGTACAACGGGCACTGGCATTGGTGCTGGTACTGCTATATCTATAGGCTATAGTACAGCTATTGACGAGTATTTCTATAAATACTCACTTAAACGGCTCGCATGTCTTGTCAACATAAAAACGGCTGCTGTTGTTTGTGAGTTGGCGAATAGAATTTTCCGTGCGTTGGTTGGCGCTGTGAGCGTCTAATCTAACAGCTCAGCTGATGCATGTGGCAAGAGCCCAAGCCTCTTGCTTGATGGTGGGCAACTTAGTTGCCTCGAGTGGTGGGCAGCTTAATTGAGCGGCTCCAGCATCGAACGCCAAGTGCCACATGCTACAACTCTTTTTATTAATTTTTTTGTTGTTGTTGATATTTTCGTCTGTCATGGCTCACAATGATAATGATGATGCTGATCAACCCAATTGGGCTGGAGAGTTATAAAAACAACTTGAAGATTCAGCAATGCGTGGCAGTCGCTACAACAGACGACAGTTTTACGCCCACGCAAAAGCTGACGATGATGATGACGACTACAACGACGCCTCTTATGGTGCCGCCGCCTCTCTTCCTCTTCTACTTCTGAGGAGGAGGCGCAGCTTCAACAACGCCTCGCGTCGAGTGCCAAGAAAACACTTGTGTCTATAGCGATAGCTACATAAATATAATTTTGTATACTTATAAGCATATATAGATTATGCTTGGATAATTAGTCAGTTGCCCGTCTGGTCAACTTGAGTACTTGTAGGCCAAAGGCCAACTCTGGCTGGCTAATTGAGCAATGAAACTGGATAGACAAGCACACAAAAAAAATAAAAAAAAAACAAAACTGAAAAATCATAGCGACTCTTCGCTTGACAGCCATCTCGACATTGAGAGCTTATGAGTGACAGTCGACGTTTCAATTGTTCGGTTTCAATTTCGTGGTTGACAATGGATTTTGCTATATAATTACACGACATCTTCAATGTAGTTGTAGCTGTTGCTTCCCATGGCTTCGCATTCGCCACGCTCCACAGGCAAAGCGGCCACATCTGACAGGGCTAAAAAAAAAAAAACAAATTAAAAAAACGAAAGAAAATTCAGTATAAAAAGATAGAAAAAACATTAAAGTGCATTTGTGCTTATGCAATGGCACATACAAAATTATGAGTTTTGCTTCCTGGCCCGGCTAATTAGTTGTTAAATAATGGCCCAAATGCACTGGCCTGTGAATGTGGGCCAATTGTCATGCTTCATTTGTAATCTCATATTTTTGCTCACTAAATTGACCAACTTTTCGTAGCAATCAAGCAGCAGTCAATCAGCTTGCATGCAATCAGCGAAGTTTTAGTTTTTTTTCGTTTTTTTATTATTATTGTTGAGAACAAGAGGCAACAACAATTGGCCATTTGTTTCTTTATGCTTATATATACACATATATATTTTTAGCATTTGCCATTTGTTTGATCAATAGCCGCGCGAGGCGAGCGTGGCGAGTGTCTTGGCTTGACTTATGGAATTTATGTGCATCGCATGTGAAAGTATTCAAGAAATATTCTCGCCCAGTGAAAGCGCGCGGCACTTGTGACATTTGCCAGCAGCACACAAATTGCAGCGATCTTATTCGTTCTCCAATGCAGCTGTTGCTGCTATGGAAAGACTTTTACTTGGCCAAGATGTGCTGTTCTAGTTGGGACAAAGAAACAAAATGATTGTCACAAATTGCTAGCAGCATGCAGCAATTGCTGTTGCACTTTTGCTACAGTTTTCTCCTTGGGTCAGCGGCCCGCTCTGCGCTGCAATTCATCAATCATAATTTGTATGTCATTCTCTAATCGCTTTACGCTGCTCCTGAACTCCAGCGATTGCTACACGATGATGAATTGAATTTTATGTATTATTTTCTCTCGTTTTTTAATAGACTTTTTGCTGTTGTGTAATTAGCTAGCAAAGCTTCAGGCTTACTGCTAGTGCTTTAGGCTTTACATATCGTACTGATTTCTACACTTACATTAAAAGCAAAGCTGTGGCCAGCTAGAGAGAATTAAAGCCCTGAATGGAGTTTCAAAAACTAGTTGATCTATTTAGTGATTAAACTTTAATCAGCCGAATCTTTGTCACGAGTTCAAATACGAGTCGACGGAATTGCTGTTCATATCATTTATAATATAGCCTATATCAAATGCTTCCAAATATAAACGAAGTAGCTCAAGAACGAATCAAATCGTGACAGTGCCCAGGGAAACATTTAAAATTTTAATTATTTTTTTTACTCAGATAAGATCTAAATGAATTAACATGCCACATTTTGTAGCTCTAGTTTTTTACGTCACAGAATAGAATGGAGTTGTGTATAATGTTTATGAACTATAAAGAACCGAATACATAAAATATATATATATATATATATATATATATATATATATATATATATATATATATATATATATATATAT
>SCDS01000989.1:0-29678 GCA_004149465.1 Drosophila nigromelanica | reverse complement strand
ATCTCCAGCGCCAGCCGCCTGCGGTTCTGGTTTTGCAGATCCAGAGGAAAAGCCCGACGGCCACCAGGTTGATGCCATTGACCACCAGCAGGGCAACAAGCGGCCTTTCCGGGCGCAGGACCACCATGCCCAGAGTCGAGCCAAGTGTTACGAACAGGAATGCGCCGACCGTCACCCAGCCCTGCCAGCTTACGGGCCGCCCCGCGCCGTAGCCATAGCGCCGCGCGGCAAACCATGTGTCAGGTGTGCGGGAAGCCTCGGGGGTGCGCTCTGCCATGACCGTTTTCCTTATCCGGACCCTCGTTTTACCGGCTCTGAAAATACCAGATCAGCAGCACAAACGCAGACACAGAGTTGTGACCCGACTCTCAGCTTGGGCTGCTTATACTCTCATGGACATCTGTGCCCACATACACAGAGATTGATACTGTTATTGATATTTTCAATAAAAAGACAAAGAGAGGCCGCATGACAACCCTCCCACTGGTGGATGCCGAACAACGCGATCTGGTTGGTTCTTTCCCCGCCTTTGACCCGGACCAAGATGACCTGAAGGATTTTCGGCGCACGCTGGTGGAAGGCTCGACCAGTCTGCTCAATTCGGCTTCAGTCTCTTACGAGGAACGGACCATTGCTGGGCCGAAAGACGCGCCGCAGGTGCGTGTGCTGCTGTTCCGTCCCACGGAGACGAAGGCGCAGACCACACCCGCCATTCTCTACATCCACGGCGGCGGGATGATTGCGGGCACGCCGGACATGCAGGCCGGAACCCTCCACCGGCTGGCGCAGGAGACCGGGGCCCTTATTGTGTCGGTGGATTATCGCCTGGCACCGGAAACACCCTTCCCCGGCGGGCTGGAAGATGCTTATGCGGCCCTTGTCTGGCTGCATACCCATGCCGGGGAACTCGGCGTGGACGCCAGCCGGATTATTGTCATGGGGGATAGTGGCGGGGGCTGTCTTGCTGCCGCAACGGCCCTTCTGGCACGGGACCGCAAGCAGGTGCCGCTCTGCGGGCAGTTCCTGATTTATCCCATGCTGGACCTGCGCACCGGCGGCCCGGACGCGGTCTCTGATGATCCGACAACGGGAGAATTTGTCTGGACCCGCGCGCAGAACCGGCACGCATGGGCCGCCGTGCGCGGCACACTGGGGGAAGATGATCCCCGGTTTGGTTATTTATCCCCTGCTTTTATGAAAGATCTGTCCGGCCTGCCGCCCACCATCATCACCACCGGGTCACTTGATCTGTTCCGGGATGAGGATGTGACGTTTGCGCACCGCCTCTGGCAAGCCGCCGTGCCAACGGACCTGATTGTCTATGCCAGCGCAGTGCATGGTTTTGACCTGCTGGCGTCCCCGCTGGCCGAGAGAGCGCATCGGGATGTTGTAGAAGGCGTCCACCGTCTGCTGGCCTGAGGCGAGAGTTATCTCCCCCTCACACGGCGTTTTAACAAAAAAGGCGGCCCCTGCCGGAGCCGCCTTTTCTCAAAACTTCTGGGTCTCATAATTTCTGGCGGACACCTACGTCCGGGCAGAGGGTTTTATTCCATCCATTCCGCAATATCGGGGCAGGAGCAGATCAGGTTCTTGTCCCCATGCACGTTATCAATCCGGCCAACCGGCGGCCAGTATTTGCTGGCAGCCTTTACCCCCGGCGGGAAGCAGGCGTCCTGACGCGCATAGGCATGCGCCCAGGGTTCTGCCGTAACAACGCTGGCCGTATGCGGCGCATGGCGCAGAGCGGACTCTTCCGCCGTGAGCGTGCCCGCTTCAATCGCGCGCACTTCTTCACGGATTGCCAGCATGGCATCACAGAAGCGGTCCAGTTCCGCCTTCCCTTCAGATTCTGTCGGCTCGATCATGAAGGTGCCTGCAACCGGGAAGCTGACTGTGGGGGCATGGAAGCCGTAATCCACCAGACGCTTGGCCATATCATCCACCGTGACCCCGGCACTATCCTTCAGCGGGCGCAGATCCAGAATACATTCATGCGCCACGCGGCCTTTGGCCCCGCGATACAGCACGGAATATGCCCCGGCCAGACGGCTGACAATGTAGTTGGCATTCAGGATGGCAACCTGTGTCGCGCGCTGAAGACCTTCATCCCCCATCAGGCGGATATAAGCCCATGAGATCGGCAGGATCGACGCAGACCCAAACGGGGCCGCACTCACTGCGAGGTCCGTGTTTGCATCCGCCGGGTTGCCGGGCAGGAACGGCGCCAGATGGGCGCGCACGCCAATCGGCCCCATACCCGGGCCACCGCCGCCATGCGGAATGCAGAAGGTTTTGTGCAGGTTGAAGTGGCTGACATCCCCGCCATAATCCGCCGGGCGCGCCAGACCGACCTGTGCGTTCATGTTCGCGCCATCCACGTACACCTGACCACCGGCCTCATGCACCAGATCACAGATTTCACGCATGCTTTCTTCAAACACGCCGTGGGTGGAGGGGTAAGTGATCATCACCGCAGCCAGATCACGGGCGTGCGCCTGCACTTTGGCGTGCATATCGTCAAGGTCGATATTGCCGCCCGCATCGCACCTGACCACAACCACCTGCATGCCCGCCATCTGGGCAGAGGCCGGATTGGTGCCGTGCGCGGAAGCCGGGATCAGGCAGACAGTACGGTGTGCATCACCCTGTGCGCGGTGATAGGCGCTGATGGCCAGCAGACCGGCATATTCACCCTGCGCCCCGGAGTTTGGCTGGAACGATACGGCATCATACCCGCTGATAGCGCACAACCATTTTTCCAGATCCGCAAAGAGAGTCTGATACCCCTCCGTCTGGTCCTGCGGGGCAAAGGGGTGAATGTCACAAAAGCCGGGCCATGTGATGGGCAGCATTTCCACCGTGGCGTTCAGCTTCATGGTGCAGGAACCGAGCGGGATCATGGTGCGGTCCAGCGCCAGATCCTTGTCAGACAGGCGGCGCAGATAACGCAGCATATCCGTCTCGGAACTGCATGCGCTGAAAATCGGCTGGGTCAGGAAGGCACTTTTCCGCGCCAGTGCTTCCGGAATGACACTGCTCGCCGGAGCCAGCGCTGCCGCCATCTGGTCCACCCGGCCCTGTTCCGCGCAGAAAGCGGACCAGACCGACGCAACCGTCTGCGCGGAGCTTGTTTCATCCAGACTGATGCCAATACGGCCATGCCCAGCATCCCGCAGGTTGATGCCAGCGGAACGGGCACGGGCCAGAATGTCCTGAACACCCGCCCCGGCCTGCACGGTAATGGTGTCAAAAAACGCTTCGGTTTCCACCGTGACACCCAGCGCCCGCAGGCCAGCCGCGAGGGCCGCCGTCAGGCCGTTGATGCGGCGGGCAATGGCGCGCAGACCCTCCGGCCCGTGATAAACCGCATACATCCCGGCAATAACCGCCAGCAGAACCTGTGCTGTGCAGATGTTGGAGGTCGCTTTTTCACGCCGGATATGCTGCTCGCGCGTCTGGAGCGCCAGACGATAGGCCGGACGCCCCGCGCTATCGACGGAAACCCCGACCAGACGGCCCGGCATGCTGCGCTTCCACGCATCCCGCACCGCCATGTAAGCCGCGTGCGGGCCACCAAAGCCCATGGGAATACCAAAACGCTGCGTGGAGCCAATCGCGATATCCGCCCCCAGTTCCCCCGGAGAGGTCAGCAGGGTCAGCGCCAGCGGGTCCGCCGCCATCACGGCAATGCCGGAGGCCGCATGCAGGGCTTCAATCACGCTGCGTGGGTCCGCCACCGTGCCGGACGTGCCGGGATACTGGAACAGGGCGCCGAACACGTCCGTGGGCACCAGATCCGTCAGCGGGTTGCCATAAACCAGCGTAATACCCATGGGCAGGGCACGGGTTTTCAGAACAGCAATGGTCTGCGGATGGCAGTCGGCATCCACAAAAAAGGCTGTGGCTTTAGATTTTGCAACACGGCGGGCAAGCGCCATGCCTTCCGCCGCGGCGGTGGCTTCATCCAGCAGCGAGGCGTTGGCAATATCCAGCCCGGTGAGTTCGGTAATCATGGTCTGGAAGTTCAGCAGCGCTTCCAGACGGCCCTGACTGATTTCCGGCTGATACGGCGTATAGGCCGTGTACCATGCCGGGTTTTCCAGAATGTTCCGCTGGATAACGGCAGGCAGGATGGTGCCGTAATAGCCCTGCCCGATGAGAGACGTCATGACCTGATTCTGCCCGGCCAGTTCCCGCAGGCGGGCCAGCACGGCACTTTCCGTCCAGCCTGCACCGATACCCATCGGCTTTGTGGCGCGAATGGCGGCCGGAATGGTTTCCGCCGTCAGAGCCTCCAGAGAGGACGCCCCCACAGTTTTGAGCATAACGGCCAGATCCGCCTCTGTCGGGCCGATATGGCGCCCCACAAACGGCCCGGCCTCCGGCTGAAGGCCCGCGAACGCTGGCAGAGTATCAACAGAAGGACCAGTCACGCGGGCCGAACCGGAAGCAATGGAAAACATGCGGGGGTATCCTGAAAAAGCTGAGCAGTAGTAATGACGTTTCCCGTAGCCGCCTGATCAGGCGATCAGGGCGGCGTAGGCGTCTGCATCCATCAGGGCGGAAAGCTGGTCCGGGTTGGACAGACGGAATTTGACAATCCAGCCTTCACCTTCCGGGTCGGAGCTGACGCGGGCCGGGTCATCAGAAAGCTGCGGGTTGTTGTCCAGCACTTCCCCGTCCACAGGGGCGTAAATATCGGAGGCCGCTTTTACGGATTCCACAACAGCAATGGAGTCACCAGCCTTCACCACGGTACCGGCATCGCGTGCTTCAACAAACACCAGTTCACCCAGCTCTTCAGCCGCATGTTTGGTGATGCCAACGGTGGCGGTTTCGCCTTCTACGCGGATCCATTCGTGGTCTTTGGTGAAATACAGGGTCATTGTCTCAGCTCTCCATGAAAACAGATAATTTAAAAACCTGAAGGAAAAATCGTGCCCTTACCGTTTGAAACGGGCGGGAACAAACGGCAGGGCCTGCACCACAGCCGGTACGGCACGGCCACGCAGTTCCGCCACCACAGATGTCTGCGGTGCAGCGTAGTCTGTTGCGACGTAGCCCATGGCCACCGGAGCTTCCACCGTGGGGCCAAACGCGCCGGAGGTCACTTTACCCAGCGGCGTTGCAAATTCCACATCCGCATAGAGCGGCGCACCACCGCGCACCGGAGCGCGGCCTTCAGGTAGCAGCCCCACACGGCGGCGGGACACACCCTCTTCAAGCTGTGCCAGAATCACATCCGCACCGGGAAAGCCCCCTGCGCGCGCGCCACCCCGGCGGCGGCTTTTCTGGATGGACCATTCGAGCGCGGCTTCAACCGGGGTCGTCGTCTCATCAATATCGGAGCCATACAGGCACATCCCGGCTTCCAGACGCAGGCTGTCCCGCGCGCCAAGGCCGATCAGTTTTACCGCAGGCTGTTCCAGCAGCTTGCGAGCCACGCGGGAAGCATCCATTGCGGGCAGAGAAATTTCAAACCCGTCCTCTCCGGTATAGCCGGAGCGGGAGATGGTGCAGAGCGCGCCATCCACATCGACCTCCAGCACATCCATGAACTTCACGTCCCGCACGGCGGGCGCCAGAGCTGCGAGGGCGGCTTCTGCTTCCGGCCCCTGCAGGGCGAGCAGAGCGCGATCTTCCAGCACTTCCACAACGCAGTCAGCCAGTTCATCCTGAAGATGCGCGATATCGGCATCCTTACAGGCAGCGTTGATCACCAGCAGCAGGGACTCCCCCATCCGGGCGACCATCAGATCATCCAGAATGCCGCCTTTTTCATTGGTGAACTGCGTGTACCGCTGTTTGCCATTTTTCAGGGCAACCATGTCGGCTGGTACAAGCCGTTCCAGCGCGAGGGCTGCGGCCTCACCATCCCCGGAGCGGGCACGCAGGCGCACCTGCCCCATGTGGGAGACATCAAACAGGCCCGCATGGTCACGCACATGCCTGTGCTCCGCCATAATGCCATCGGCATAATTCAGCGGCATGGCATAGCCTGCAAACGGCACCATTTTGCCACCGGATTCGGTATGCAGGGAATAAAGGGGGGTGTGAAGGAGAGTATCAGCGCTCATGGCCGCAGCCTTCCGTAAGAGGACGGGGCCGTTTTCCACACGCTGCAAAGACACATACGACGTAAGACAAAATAAGGGCCCCGGACCAGGATAATCCGTCTGCCCCTTCTGTTTTTTTGCCTGAGATCGCTATCCCGTCGGCGGACGCACAGGCGCCTCTCTCCAGAAGTTAACCGCGCAGGGTCCTTTTGCCTGAGAGTTTCCGGGGCGGTTGCTCCTTCGGCGCCGGTGCAGGACCGGTCTCTCCCTCTGCGCGGTCAGAACCGTGACATCATTGCGTTAGCAAGTCAATCAAGGTTCCCGTGAGTCTCTGGTAATTTTTACGCCTTACCCGCAGGCAGGTGCTTTGCGATATAGGGCGGCAGATTGAACGCGCCAACATGGATTTCCGGCGTCCAGTACTGGGTTTTTCCCAAAATACCGGCAGCCTCGGCACGGGCGCGCACAGCCGCGACATCCTGCCCGGCGGGGCTTTTGCCCTTGGAGGCAATCCCCAGCGTCATGAAGCCGCCAACATAGGTCGGCACAGCCGCCACATAAGCAGACACATGCGGGAAGAATTTGGCACGGCGCAGGCTGGTTTCATGCAGTTCATCCGCCTGCATGAAGGGCACGCCACACTGATTGACGATCAGCCCCTCCGCCGTCAGCACACGGGCGCAATGTTCATAGAACGAGTCTGTGAACAGGACTTCCCCCACGCCGATCGGGTCGGTGCTATCAACAATAATGGCATCGAAGGACGCATCCGCGGCACGGGCCACGTAATCAATCCCGTCGCCCACAATCACTTCGGCCCGCGGATTGTTCCATGCATCGCCCGCAATGCCCGGCAGGTGTTTTTTGGAAAGCTCAATGACGGCACCGTCAATTTCCACCATCACAGCCTTTGCAACACCCGGATGTTCCAGAACGCGGCGCAGCACCCCGCCATCCCCCGCGCCGATAATCAGCACGTTACGCGGCGCGGCATGGGTGAACAGCGGCACGTGGGTGAGCATTTCCTGGTACACGAACTCATCGCGTTCCGTAATCTGCACCACGCCATCCAGCAGCAGCACGCGCCCGTGGGACTCGCTTTCAAACACCACAATGTCCTGAAACGGACTGGTGGTGCGGGCAAGTTCCTGTTTGACACGGAAGCGCTGGCCCCAGTTGTCATACAGGGTTTCTTCAATCCATTGATCGGCCATGGTTTTTTAGTCCTGATTCAGCGGTCAGGGGCCAGAACATCTGCTCTGGCCCCTGCCGGAAAAACACATCACACAGGCTGAGCTGTGCCGTGTTTACAGGGCGACGCGTCCGCGACGCTGTTCATCCACTTCCAGACGCTTGGCCTGAAACAGGCGCTGCATCACGGGAATCGCCAGATTGGGGTCGCATGCCCCGCACATGAAGATATCCACAGCGGCGAAGTCACGCTCCGGCCATGTGTGGATGGAAATGTGGCTTTCGGCCAGCACAACCACGCCAGACACGCCGCCATTGGGCGTGAAGTGGTGAAAATGGCTGTGCAGAATGGTCGCACCCGCAGCAAGCGCTGCTTCACACAAAGTGCGGTCGATCTTTTCAGGATCGTCCAGATTTGTGGCATCCCACAAATCAACCAGCAGGTGTGTACCTGCAAACTTCTCGCCATCTTTTACGACGAAGTAATCCTTGCGATCATCGTCAGACGAGACCGGAACAGAAATTGCCTGGTTATTGCTCGGGTGTTCCGAGACCATCCCCAGTTGAGCAAGTGCGTTCATCGACGTACCCCCAAACCAGTAGATAGCCTGTTGGGCGGGATCGCCCCCTTGGGCCAAGGCGCGAGTAACTACGGACTCGCGCCCCCCCTGACAAGTCTTATCTTGTTCACAACCGTTTTTTTTCTAAAAACTGTCAAAAACGTGCTTCAGCCCTTCTCAATGCGCAGGACTGAGGGGCTTGATGCTCCGTATCTGCATGGCAAACCGCTCATCCTGCTCTACCCCCAGCGTGCGGCCTGCCAGCCATCCCTTGAGCCGCAGCAGGGTTGCCGAATCCTGCGCCGCCGCCGCATCCGTTGCCAGACGCGAAACGAGTTCCTGCTGCGGTTCCGTCAGAACACCGTCTTCCGGCACGCTGCGGGCGGCAAGACGGCCCAGAACCAGAACCGCCTCCGGCCAGCGTTTCTGAGCCTCATACACCCGCCCGCGTAACTCCAGCCCGGCATCTGTCTCGTCCCGCTCAAGCAGGCTCAGCGCCGTGTCCGGGTCGCGCAGAGCCACTGCCAGACGGGCGGCATCATAGGCACACTGCGTCGCCAGATCCTCCGGCAGGCCCGGATGTCTTGCCCGGTCCAGCGCCCTTTGCGCCACGTCCAGCCGGTGGGCCTGCAATGCAGCCTGTGCCAGCAGATCCTCCGCGTCCGCCTTTGCCACGGGGTTATCCTGCAACAGAGCCGCCTGCCCGAAAGCCGCCATTGCAGAATCCAACCGCCCGCCTGCCAGCAGCATACGGCCATAGCCAGCCAGCAGCTTCGCTTTGGCGGGTCCATCCTCCACATGCGACAGATGGGCGGCAATCAGCCCGATACGCTCAGCAGCGGACAAGGCTGCCACCAGCGCCGCTCCCCCCGCAGGCACACCGCGCACCGTCTCCGGAAAAACCAGCCCGCGCAAAATTGCCAGATAGGCGCTGGACAGCACATCCTCCGGCACATCCGGCCCGGCCAGCACCCTGTCCAGCACGGCCAGCGCGGCCTGTGGTTGCCCGGCGAGGGCAAAGGCATGCGCCTGCCCAAGCCGGATGGTCGCCTTTGGCCCGGATGGGAGGGCGGCGGGTTGCCCTTCATTTTCCAGCAGCTTGCCATAAGCCTCCGCCGCGGTAGCGGGGGCGAGCATATCCTTCTCCAGCATCAGCCCGACCAGTGCCGCGCGGGCATAGGCTGCCGTCTGGGCGGAGGAGGAGGCTGTCAGATTTTCCAGCGCCACGCGGGCGGTTTCCGCCTGCCCGGCTCTTGCCTGAAGCAGAGCACGGGCAAGATCGTAAGCGGACTCATCCGGCAGCGGATCACACCATCAGGGCACGCACGGCGGCTGGATAAGCCTGCATCTGGGCGAAGCCAGCCGCTAGCAAGGTGGAGGCCGTCTGGCTGTTCTGGCCGGTCTGCATCAGATACAGGCCGCGCCAGACACGGGTGGCGGGGGCATCCCCAAACCGGGCGTCATTCAGATCCTGCGCCTGCCCGGTATGCCCTGCCAGCAGGGAGGCCGCAGCACGCAGAAATGTCCGGGCAATTTGCGCTGTATCGTTTCTGGTCGCCGTGCTCGTGCTCGTGCTCGTGCTCGTGCTCGTGCTCGTGCTCGTGGCTGGTGCCTCGGATGCCGGTGTCCTGTCCAGCACACGCAAGGCCTGCCAAGGCTGACCTGCGGCAAAGGCGGTCTGCGCGGAGTCCAGCCGGGAAGGCTGACGGGAAGAAGCCTTCTGACCGCCCCCGGCCGACCCGAACCCAAGCCACACCCAGTCTGCCCCATGTGCTGCGACAGATGCCGATGCAGGCGCAGAAGAGGCCTCTTTCTCGCCGACCGGCAGAGGGTCCAGCGCGACGGCATCCAGCACCACACCTTCCGCCGTGCCACGCAATGCGATCTGCGGCGAGTCAGCAGCAATCACAAGACCTTCCAGAGAAGGCCGGATGCTGTACCCCTCCGCGCGCCGCCCCTGCGGCACTCCGCCTGTCACACTCAAAGAGGGGGCAATCAGTAAACGCTGGCCCGATGCTGGGTCTGGCAGCATCAGAACCCGGCCGGCCTGCTTTTGCGGAAAGAGGACTGCCCCCGGCATGAGTACCGGCATGCTGCCAGCGGACTGCGCTGAAGAAGAACCCGCATGCCCTGATCCAGCCGTTTGCAAAATCCAGCCGTCCGACTGGCGGGAAAACGAAAGCTGCGGATGGGCTGGCAGATGCAGGCGGATAACGGTTGCTCTCTCCAGCACAGTTACATCCGGGCTGGAAAACAGACCATGATCGCCGGACAAATGGGAGAGCGCTGGAAGAGGCTGGTCCGCCACCACAAAAAAATCCGGACCGGACCAGAACGCGGCCACAGCGGTTCTGGCATCAAAAGGCAAAAGCAGACTGGCGTGGGAAGAAGGAGGCACCGCCGCATAGGCCGCGCGCAAAGGGGACAGCACCGTTTGCGCGGCCACGCCCTGCATCAGCACAAGGCAGGCGGCAGCTTTGCGCATCATTCTGTAATCCGGCACCGCTCTTCTGCCACCCTCAGCCTGGTCCGCCCCAACGGCACGACGCGCCTCTTTTTCGCACCTTTCCCGGCGGCTGACAAAAAAGCCGTATTCCGCGCACCAAAACTGTTTTTTGTTGCGTCCTGTTTCAATCTCTCAAACAATGCCGCGGGATTGCTACGATTACGGTGAACTCTTGTATTTTATGGAGAGTCTTATGAAACGTCTCTTTTTCACGCTGTGTCTTATGTCTCCGCTGACCCTGCTAACAGGGTGCGGGGGTGGCTATGATCACCATCATCACGGGCCGCGCCCTGACTGGAATCACGATCATCACGGCTATAATGACCATGATCGTCCGCCGCCGCCACGCCCCATGCTGCGCTGACCGCCAAAAGCCGACTCACGAGGGTTCTGATTTTTGTAAAAACCCTCTTCCTTTCTCCGGGCGGTGATCTGCCACGTCGCCCGGCCTTCCTCTTTAAACCTGTGAGTGTTTCATGCTGGACCGTATTACAAGCATGCAGGTTTTTGTAAAAGTTGTTGCAACCGGCAGCTTTACCGGCGCCGGGCGTGCGCTCTGCCTGTCCCAGACGATGGTGACCAAGCATATCAATGCGCTGGAAACCCGGCTTGGCAGCACGCTGTTTCACAGAAGCACACGCAAACTCTCCCTGACGGAAGCCGGACGCCTCTTTCTGGACGGATGCCAGAAAATCCTGCCCGAACTGGAAGAAATCGAGCAGACCGTTACGGAACAGCGGCGGGAACCCCGTGGCCGCCTGCGCCTGAATGCGCCGGTCTCCTTCGCGATCCGGTACGTCGCACCGCTTCTGCCCGACTTCAGCCGCCGCTACCCTCTGGTAACAGTCGAACTCGGCGTTAATGACCGCACGGTTGATCTGATCGAAGAAGGCTGGGACCTCACGCTACGCATCCGCTCGCTCACGCCCAGCAGTCTGCGGGTCCGTAAACTGGCCGATATCCGCATGGTGGTTTGCGCAGCCCCTGCTTATCTGGAACAGGCCGGAACCCCGACCACACTGGAAGACCTCAGCCAGCACGCTTGTCTGGGTTACACGCTGGGAGAAACGACAGCCAGCGCATCCCGCTGGAGCTTTGGCGCGCAGGGCGAAAAATCCGTGACCATTTCCGGCCCGCTCTGCGCCAATAATGGCGATGTACTGCGTGAGGCCGCTATTGCCGGACAGGGGCTTGTCTACCAGCCCACCTTTATCGTGGCGGATGCTCTGCGGGCGGGCACGCTGAAAGCCGTAACGCTGGATATGCCGCCCACACCCGGCCCGCCGCTGCACGCTGTTTATGCCCCCGGCCTGACCATACCGTTAAAAGTCCGGGCAATGATTGATTTTCTGGCTGCTCAGTACGGTCCTGTGCCGCCGTGGGACAAGGACATCCCTGCCGGATAAAAACCGGCCATGCTGTTTGCGTCAGACACAGCCTGAACAGAGCCAGATCTGGTTTTCAGCGTCATAATTTAAGATTTTGAGAAAAAATAGCCTTTTGGCATTTTGTATCAATGGTGAGCCGGGAGGAATTCAGACTAAATAATAATTTCAACGGCTTACAACTTATAGCCGTGTTTTTACGCTTAAATAAAATCAATGGCTTAGAGTGATTTTATATAGCATGAAATCCCCATCGGTCTCTCTGGTGGCCATCGAGCGCAGACAATAGAGGCCCGTCACCTCAAGCGTGTTGACTCAATCGCTCCTTATGGAACAAAAAGGGAACATGGTTGACGCACGCTCCCCTCACCCGGCTTTGGACGAACATCTGAAAACGATGCCTATGCGGCTGGCTGGAGCGTGGGAATTGCATCTGCGCTGCCGGTGCGGCGTGTGCAAATCGTCACGCCGGGAATCGGTCAGGAATTTGCTCCAGACCCGCCCATCGCTGGAGCGTCACCCGGTGGATGCTGTGACCGAGAAACTGCGGTGCGGCAAATGCTCTGCGCCATACCTCGTGGTCTGGCTGACAGACGATCAGCGCGGCCCGGATTGCGTCGGCGTCTATCCGCGCCCGTGGGGTCTGGCTGTCACTGACCGGCGCCACCGGGCCGCAGCAAAGGGACTGCCGAACGGAGATGTGGACGTGCCGGACGAATATGCGCCGGAGTATCGGGCAGCACTTCCGAAAGCGCCCCCGACGCCGGGCGCCATTTGACCTCTCCATAAAATTGGAGCCACCATTCATTTTTCGATGGAGGATAACGTCATGAGTGAAGGGAACTGGCCCGATCCTGCGCGTCCGGGCGAGCCTAGCAACACAGAAGAATGCTGGCCCCACTTACTTCAAGTTCACAGACGGCCCTGCTGGTTTATTTGGGACCCGCTCCCAGGAGGGCACCATGGTCACTGGAGGCGTATGGAGCTGAATATAACAGGCGACACAACCCTGTCTGTTGATACGGCGGCGTCAAAAGCGACTTACTTGGGTAGGGCGGAAATCCCCAAGTTGGAAAGAGAGTAGAAATACTTTTCTATTTTCATTCAGTTCGGTAAGAAGCGCGCCCGGCGCAATAACAATCCTCAGTGACGCTCAGTTATTGCGCCGCCTTCCTGCACGCCCTCACCTGATCCCGCAAAATCACATCCTGCCGGGCAATTTCAGGCAGCGCGACAAGGCCGGGATTCGCCCTGATTTCTACCGCCGCCTGATGCTGGAGATCAGCCGACCAAGGCGCGATCTGGGGGCAGATCGGCTTGAGGGTTGGGGCTGAACAACTCGCCATAAACAGGCAGAAAACTGCCAAATAAAGTATTTTCTGGCTCATTCGCGACTCACCCTGTCCCGTTATCCAGCCGCGCCAGAAGCTGAGCCTTATCCTGCGGCCCCTCGGCCTGCGCCTTAGCCATATTGGCCTGTACGCATGCTTCAATCTCGGCGTCTTCTGCCGCGTGCTGGCTGGTCTGCACGCTCTGGGCATTGCGGCCCGCTTTGGTCGCGTAGGCCACAAGCCAGATGAGGGCTGCAATCGTGCCGACTGCCAGCCCCCACCAGAGATAAGCCGTCACGCGCCGCCGGTGATGGCTGCGGTCTGAGCAACGTCCGGCTTGGCCTTGGCCGCGCTGATGGCGGTATTCAGGCCGGTCAGGACTTCCGTAGAGCCGGTCAGCACGCCGTCCAGATCAAAGCTCACTTTCTGAGCCAGCGCGGGGAACAGGCCGTCAAGCAGAGACGTGACACCTGCGCTGATCTTGGTGGCGTTATCACTCAGCGGCTTGCCGGTCAGCGTGGCAAACAGATCTTCGCCCGCGGTGACCAGCGGCGAGATGGCGTGGGAGTTTGTGGCAACTGTCGTCATGTTGGGTTCCAGTCAATTTTTTGTGGTGGTTTTCGCTACGGCATCATCGGCATTGGCCGCATGCTTGCCGTTCAGGCCCAGCTTGTTGATGGCCTCATAAACAGGAAGCCATTTGCTGCCGTCCTTGGGCCGGGGCCAGAAATACGCGGCCAGCGCACAGGCGCTGACCACGAATGAGCCAATCACGCTTGTCGCAGCGGCCCACTGAGCCGGGAGCATGGGCAGAACGTAACTGAAGAGGGATGTGAGGAGCGTCGTAACGTCCATGTCAGGCCTCCATGGCCTCGCGGAAATACGGGACGGCCTCAGCCGCAATGCCCGCGCCGCTCTCGGTGTTGTAATTGCGCTTCCAGAAACCGGCCCACGCAACAGCATCATTTGCCGCGGGCAGTGCATCTTTGGAGCGGTAGGTGTGGACCGCGCACATGGCTGCCGCGTAGACCGGCATATCCACCAGACGGGCCGCATCTGGCTTGGCTCCATTCAGGATATGCAAAAGTGCCGCCTGAATGTCGGGCCGGTACCGGATGAAATTGCGCCATAGGTCGTCATGCGTGGCGGCTTCCATCTGCCAAAAACCCTTTGCGGTCTCTGCCGGGTTTGTCTGGACAAGGTAGTGGTATCCGCTTTCCTTGTTGCCAATCCCCAGCACGCCCTGCATGCGGGATAGGGCATTCAGCGCCGGGGGGAGTGCTGCTAGCGCGGGCCGGACCCATAGATCCCGGACGTGCGGGAGGTATAGGCCGCTCATTGGTGCAGGTGCTGCCAAAAGAGAACGAGCCTGTCTCCATACATCGCAACGAACCCGGCGATGGCGGAAATGGCAAGCCATGACCATTTGAGGCCACGGAAAAGAAGCATGACGGATCGGAGGATATCGTCAACTGAACTTTTGACAGTATCAGTCGTCACCTTCAGGTCTCGCGTGTCGCGTTCTTGCCGCTCCCCGCGCATGCGCCCTTCTGTCTGGACTTCTACCAGTTTGACCTGCAATGCCGCCATCTCCTGTCGGGTTGCAGCACGATCCTGCTCAAGCGTACCAAGCCGGTAACTATGGTCATCGAGCCTCTTGGAATGACCTGCGACAATACCGCGCAGGTCACCATCAGCCGCGACGCTTCCGCCGCTCTGTGTTTCTGTCATCAGTTTTTCTGCTTTTTATCCGACAATCAGACCGTTTAATTTAAGAGCGCGCCTGATTGTTGACGCTGCGGCCTGTATCTGAGGCTGGGTCATGGCGCGCTGGTAGGCAGCCCAGAATGACAGGTTTGCGCCAAGACATGGAGCTCCCCCAGCCTGCGCCCCGTACGAGCTACCCACCAGAATATTACGCGCAACAGGGACGTACTGACTACCCTGAGCACCGCTTGAGTATGACCCGCCGGGATTGTTGGTCAGATCATAAAATGTCAGGGTATTAGTGCTCACCGATTGCGTTATCGCGACCAGAACAGGAGATGATGTAATCGCAAAATTTGCTGAATATGGCATAAGGAGGCTAAGGCCTCCCCCTGCTCTAGCGACAAAACCTCTCCATTGATACGTCGTGGATGATGCGGCATTTGCCTGCACAACAAACCCGCCGGGGTCACTGTTGACCTTGCCTATATTACCAAACGGAATAATCCCGACATCTCCGTTCGCCGGAGGAATATGCTGCCCAGTTGCCCCGCCTGATACATTGAAAAAATTCGGAGCGACAACTGCAAAAACTGTGAGGTCTTTTGTCCCATCTGTGTTGCTGATGATTTCGGATTTTGTGTTGTCCAGAACAATATTATTACCATTAACGATAATGCTGCTCTGGCCGGTAACGGTGGGCGCAGTGGTGCCGACTGCCTGATTCGTCAAACTGTTGGTGATGTTACCGCCCCCGGTCCGATCCCCAAACACGTACCAATCTGTGATAGTGGGGTCTCCCGCTGGATTAAAACCAAGAGAAGACGGGAAAGAGGCTCCGGAAATAGTCAGAGAAACGCCCATAATTATACTCCAAAATTCGGGATTGGATTGAAAAGGCACGTTCCGTGCTGAGGTTTTGCCGGGACAGTCAACAGCTTAGGACTAGACCACTTGCCGGTAAGGACGTCGGGCCATGCTCCCACGGCATCGCTGTAGCTGATACCGTTACCCTGAGCGTCGATATAGGCGCGGATCATGGTATTACCGGCTGCATCCTTACCCAAAGGCAGCACGCTTGGCCCCTCAATATCCGCGCCCCACCCCGCCCAATCCCCTGTGGTCAGAACGGTATAGGGTCCTGTTGGGGAATTTGCTGTGGCAATCTGGATGGTTCGGGTGTTTTCATCTTTGAAAAACAGAACCCAGCGGTCCTGATAATAAAACGGGAAACTGTCGATCACGTTAGAATACCCGGTGAGCGGCAGGAGTGTCGGTGCGGACCACGTTTGCAGCGTGTCATCCGTCGGGTGCATCTCGTAAATCAGAGACTCGGTGCCGGGGAACACGCAATGGACTACCAGCCGCAGAACACCATCCGCGGGGGAATGAAACCATTCTGGTGCCCATGTTTGCTGCGATGCCGAGCCATTAAGCGTGCAAACCACATCTGTGACAAACGACCAGTGCCGCCCGTCCGTTGACTGGTAAACGGAAAATCTGTCCTGGTATCCGTTGCCAAATGATCCCGCGGTGCAAGCCAGCAAAAACCGCCCGTTGTGATAGGTAATACTTGGATCGCGCATCGTGTGCTTGCTGTCGAAAATCAGTTCCGTTGGGACATGCTGAAATTCGATGCCATCATCAGAAGATAGCAGGACGAGGCTCTCTACCCCGCCAGCCTCGCCGCCTGTTTCTGTTGTCTGGAATGCGCCGTAGAGCATACGCCCAAACACGGGCTGCAACCCATATTTACCCTGCAACGTATCAACAACAGCGTTGTATTCCCTTTGCGGCAGAGGGCGTTCCCAGAAGAGCAATTCGCACAGGTCGCCCTGAAAAAAATCCGTAAGCGTGCCAGAGGCATTATAGTTTGCACCGATTGTCCCTGATTTTCCTCCGCAGGCCAGGGGGGCGGCAGATGCTGGGCGCACCGCGGGTTTGCTCCTCGTCGCGCCCGATGCGGCGGACACGGTATCGTCCGTATAGATACCACCCAATACCTGCCAGTGCCCCAGAGCACCACACACGCGACCAGCAAACTCCGTCCCGGATGCGCGGGTGCCAACCTGATATCCCTGCGCCCGTGCGTAGCCTCCCGCAACACCCATAGGGATATACCCACGCAGCGCCCATGCCGGCGTGCCTGCCGTTGCGCTATCACAAGCGGCTAGAGCGGGCTGAGTGGAGCCCGTCGAAACGGTGTTGCGATACACGGCAATGACAGTGCCGGGCGTAAACGGCAACGCATGAGAGAGGGCAGACGCACCGTCGAAATGCACAGCGGGATAATCGCTCAGAGCACCCCCGATTACGACAGGAGCCCCACTCGCCAGCACAGCTTGCCATGGAGATACGGTTTTTGATGCCCAGGACTGCACTATCCCCGCCGTACTCCGTGTTACGCCGGTTGCCGCATCCAGCCAGAGGTCTGGAGCAGTATTAGCAATCACCGGGTCAGGCGTGTTAGCCCCAATATCAAGGTAACTTCCGTCAGATCCGATCAGGCGCAGAGGGGCCGTTTGCGCGGCGCTTTGCTGCAACGCAGATCCGTCAGGCAGGAAGAGAGCAATAACGGATGTATTGCCATCCTGATCGACAATGAGCGCCTCATTACCGTCAGAGTCAGAAATCGAAAAACTATTTAGCCCGCCCGTAGAGAGAGTGTGCGCTCCAATCCCGAGCGCCCTCAGGGCGGTAATTTCCTGAGCCACCGCTGCCCAGCCCGCACGGGCAAAATAGACCCATTTTCCGTTGGTAAACCACGCACCATCCCCCTCAGACCACTGGGAGTTGCCGTCCAGATTTGTTGTGCCTGCTGCGGAGACGATGTACAGCGCCCCCTCGGTCCCGGTGGAGCTAGCCAAGGTAGGACTGTTTGTGGCGGCATTCCAGTAGCCCTGATATTTGAGCGGCGCACTGCCATTAAGGGCCGCTGTCAAAAGGACTTTTGCCGCATTGGCGTCTGCCGTGACGCCCGTAAGAGCCTGCTGGGTGCTGTCAGAAATATTCTGCGTCTGACTGGCTGTGGCGTTGATGCCTGCGGCAATTGTGGCGATCTGCACCCCGGTTTGCGCCGCCTGATCAGCGCTCGACGCAGACGCCGCTGCTGCGGTTTTAGATTGCGCAGACGCAGTCTGGGCAATGCTCGCCTGCTGTCCAGCCTGAGCGACATACTGCCCGAGCGCGGAAGACGATAGAGCATTATCCAGATCGTCCGTCCGCACGACGTCATCAGGCATGCCCGCGCCGACAATGGCCGCCGGAGTGGCGAGTTTAGCCTCGTTCGCAAACACGCCAAAAATACCGTCCGTCTGCGCTACTGCGTCAGCAGCAGGCAACGACGAGAGCGGCGCGCCACTGGCTGTGGGGTCCGTTGCATTAGTCCCGCTCATGGGGTCTCCAGTTATGCGTAGAGGTAGGGTTGGCCGCTATTGTCTGTCAGGATCGATCCGTCCGGCAGCCTGATGGCGTTAGGAGGGACCGGGGTGCCGTTCGGGAGGGTGGGCGCGGTCCCGGCAGGAGTGGCGGTTGAGTAGGTGCTGATCGCAAGAGCGACATCCTGCGATATAGTTCGCCCCTGCTGGGTGCCGACTGTGACCCGTACGGTCTGAGTGGTGCCCGGCGGCCCACCGCCCAAGAACACGCACGCCAGACCGTTGACGATACTCACCCATAGCACAGCCAGATCAGTCGCTGATCCGGTGGCAGTTGGCACGCTGGCGGATACAGACGCCACATAATCGCCCGTGCATGACAGGATCTCAGACAGATCAAGGCTGAAATCAAAATGGTCCGCGCTAGATTTGGGAGCCCATGACAGCGTGACAATCTCCGGCACCAGCCCGCGGGTGCGCAGGTTGGCCGGGGCCGCGATCGGGATCACCCGCGAGGCCGCAGGCTGCCAGACTGGCGAGGGAATAGGCGCTGTCATGATGGTGCTGCCGGGAGCGCGGCGCTGGTGGTATCCGTGCCGTTTGCGATATCGCGCAGCGCCTTGAGGTACGTCTTCCAGTCATCCGGGATGGCATCGCCGAAATCAGTATATTCAGACTGCGTGTATGCCTTGGCAGAGGCCAGAGCCGTTATCGCTTTGTCCGCCAGCGTCGGCGTATACGGCTTAGCGTACGTCCCGGCACTCGCGACGGTGGAGAGATCGATTACAGCCCCATCCCCGTCCACCGCCTGCGGAGAACCGTCTACCGCCTGGGTAATCCGCGCGCCTTTGGACTGGGCGGCAAACAGCCCGTCGTAATCCGCATCAGAGACAGCCACGCACCCGGCGCTAACGCCACTCTCTGGCTGCTGGGAAAACCCGGTGGTTTCGGAAAATTGCCATGTCATGCTGCAATGCTCCCGATGATCCATGCGCTGCCTGTCATGGTGATTCCTGACGCGTTACAGGCCAGCCTGAATGATCCGCTTGTTGCTGTGGGATTATTCAGACCCCAAACCTGTTCCTGCATGCCGACGCCAGTCACGTCGGCAACGCTCAGGCCCGGATTTGATAGTAGGGTCGCCATACCAAGCGGCCACGTCACATAGATATCGGCTGTTTCGTATCGCCCTGCGCTGGTGCTTCCACCTGTCCCGGTCACGCCTTGAAACGTCACCCACTGCATAACAATTTTGTAGTTTCCCGATGTCGGGATCTCAACATAGCCGTTATTGCCCCAGCCGGAGACAAAGTCAGAAAACTTGGGGCACTGGCCATAAACCTGCATTTGGTGCCAGTTTTCGGACCCGTCCTGAAATGTCGGTTGGCCGGTGGTGGAATCTATCGTCGCACCGATAACCCCCTTTGTGCCGCCAAGATTTTTGACGAACCATGAATTCGCCCAATCCTGCGTAGCATAGCCATCAAAGAGACTTTTCCACGTCGCGCCATCTGCCCCCGGCACCGTCACGTTGTTATCAGCGGTGGAGATCCAGAACGTACCGACGGCAGATCCGGAGACAATCGCGCCAGACGGATACCCGCCGATGGACTGCGCGAGGGTCGAATTATACTGCCCCACGTAGCCCGCCTGCAACGCCTGCACAGCATGAGACAGCAGGCGCAAAAACCCGTTCATATCCGCACCACGCGGTGGCTTGCCGCCTGCGGCCTGCGCAATAAACGTCTCCGGCGGGAAGGCCAGAGCCAGCGATGCCGTGCCGTCACCCGCTGTGGCCTGCGTTGCCGGGATCGTAGCGATATCCCCAGACGACGCGGAACTGCCAATCAGCGTGGTGAATATGCTGTGATCGTCAGTGCTTTTCATGTTGCGCTCTTGATCTGGTAGGAGACCTCAACGCCAGCCGGACGCGGCAGAACGCCACTGTTCTGGATGATGGAAACCTGCACATCCGTCGGGATGAAATTGAAAACGTAGGTCATGGTCATGTCGCCATTGTCTTTGACGTAGGCATCGCCCTGCCCGGCGAACAGCGTCATGAGAATGGCATTCAGGCTGAGAACAGAGCCATCCGTGATATTGGCCAGAGCCTTGGCATAAATGAGCTGCCGGAACCCGTCGTCAGAAAGGCGGAAATTGCTGGTGACTGACGTGCCGGAATAAAACGGGGCAACGTCAAATCCCTCTTCCGTCAGGTCATTCGCCTCGGAAAACCCGAAGTATTTCCCAGAGGAGATCGTCAGCACCCGGCTAACACCCACAATGCGCCCCCACACGTCCAGCCCGTAGCCCTGCGCGGTGCTGAGGTTCCAGACCCGCTGGTACCAGAGGTCTATCAGGGTAGCCGGGTCAAACGCCTGATTCCACCCCTCAAGGATGGTGAGCAGGCGCGCCGAGTTGGCGTATTGGGACAGGACCGTTTTTGCGTAGTCCTGCATGTCATTGCACCGTGACGGTTATGCCGGACGCATCCAGTGTCGGGATCTGGTCAATCTGCATCTGCGCGGTAAACCCGGTCGGGCTGGCGGCATTGCCTATCGTGATCTCCACAATCTGCACCCACGTTCCCAGCGCGGCCACGGTTGCGTAATAACGGGACGCAAAGAGTTCGCCGCCAATACGTGCCCGGCTACCACCGTCAGCCCCATTAAACGCGGACAGAATGGCAGTCTGTATCTCGGTTTCTGCTGTAGCCGGTACCGCGCTGGAACTTTTCAGTGTCACAGCGATATAGACAGGCGTCGGCGTCGCGCGAGTGAACTGCACCGTATAGCTGGGCGCAGTCCCGTATGCGCTGTTGGGGTCTGACACGGTGACAGACGTTGTGCCGGTATAGCCGCAGCCCGGCGGCTTTTTGCGCAGGATGGCCAGACCGATATCTTCATCCGTGCCGCCGTTGACACAGACAAAGAGGCTGTGGGCCGCGATAGAGACGCCGCCGGTGGTGACGGCTGCGGCGGTGCCATTGTCCGTCACGTAAGCATCTGTCACGCCAGAGACAGCCTGCACAGCCCCGGAGATTGCGCCCAGCGCGCCAATGGCGTTGGCGGCCACGCTCTCCTGCCGCCGCTGCTCAAACGCAATCCGACCCTCTTGATCCGACCCGGTGACGCCTGCCGCCGGGTTGGTGACAGATGAGAGGCCCGTCACGGACTGATAGACGCTGACGGTATTAACCGGGCAGTCAATTGCGCCGGTCGTCGTGCAGGAAAACGTGCCCGTGGCCGTGCCTGTCGCGTTGAGCGTGATCGGACCGTCTCTCGCTCATGTCGCGCTATCCATCACGTTCTGCATAAACGCATCCGACAGTTCGGAAGAGGACGCCTGCACTGTGCCATTTATTTGCGTCGCCTGCCCTTGCGGTTCGTGGGCATTTGAGATGGACGATGTGGCTGTGAGCCGTAATTCCTGCAACATGATCTCCACTGCGGGCATTGTGATCCCACCGCGTGACGACCGGATCCAGCGGGAGCCGACGATATTCACATTGCGGTAAACTTTTTCCGGAGTAGTGACCGAATATAGGTTTGTGTCCTGTTCCAAAACCTCCAACGTATCCAAGAAGTTTTTTCGGACATAAATATCGCCGGTTCCTGTTAGCGCATTCACTGCCTTTCCGATGCTGTACATACTGATCAGATCGGAAATGCCGCCCGACCCCGCCTCGCTGCCATCGCAGACCATCATCACCCGATAGGCGCGTGGAGCTGTCACCTTATTGTAGGAAGCGAACGCCCCCTCTTCCATCGGCGCATCTGAAATCTGATAATTACTCTGGCCATCCAGAGACATAACGCGCGCCGATGTCAGCACGCGATTGCCAGAGGCATCAAAGATACCCCAATGGCTTGCGGCGTCACTGACGAGATAGTCTTCCAGCAGCGTACCTGCAGTTACAGAGGCGATGGCCTCAGCGCCCTCAATGACCCGAGCTGCAACCATAGGCACACCCGTAGCTACCGGCACATCCCACGCGGACGGCAGAGGCACGACAGTGAGAGGCATTAGAGTCCAACAAAAAAGCCACCCCGAAGGGTGGCTGGTACAGAAAAGTGCAGGATGAAGGGAATATGGCAGAAAGCCCGCGAGGGTACAAGGCTATTTTCTGCATATTTGCGCAGAGCATCCTGCTCGAACACATTGATCTGTAGCAATCAACTGATTGAGTTATAGAAAATCATCTTATGACAACAATAAAAACCACTCGTAATATGTCTATACCGATATATTTATGAGGTTAAAGCAAGTCGCTAATTTCCGACCGTCGTCAGATATTAGGAGACTTACCTTGATTAAGATTTTTTCCTATCAAACCCGAAATGATTACAAAGACACGTATAACAACATGCTCAAGGCGCGAGCTTGCGTATTTCAGGACCGGCTCAACTGGGACGTGCGCGTAGAAGAAGGACGCGAAGAGGATGACTATGACCGGAAATACAACCCGACATACATCGTCTGTGAGCGCCCGGACGGCAGTCATGCGACATCGATAAGGGTGCTGCCAACCACCGGCCCGACCATGCTCCGAGATATTTTCCACCGGTTTTTCCCTGATTGCCCGGATATTTATGCGCCCAACATCTGGGAGACGACCAGGTATTGCGCCACCTTCCGGAAGGGAGACCCGGCCACTTATACTGGCGAGTTGTTTGGGGAGTTGTGCCGCATCAGTATTGAGAGCGGGATTGACCACCTTACGGGAATTTTCTTTAAGCCCATGCACCGGATCTTCCGCCGGGCTGGATGGGACCCCGTCCCGGTTGTTTCGGCTGAATTGGGGGGCAAGACTATCACTCTGGCAACCTTCGAGGTATCCAAGGCTCGGATGGACAATATATTACAAAAATTTTCTATAGCTGCTTGAACTTATAAAATTCTCATAAATTCGCTATGGGTTAGCCGTAATAGATCTTGCGGCACCCATGGACATAAACTCACCACTCCCACCAAAGCATCTCCAGCTCTCTGATGATATTTTCGCCGATATCACCAAAGCTGAGAACGTAGAGGATGCCGCCACAATTGCCCGGCGCATTAAAGGAGCCACATCCATTGAAAATTTGACGTATGTTTTTCTGTCTAACTCAAGCTTCCGGAATAAGAGCAAAACGGTCATCACCACCTACTGTGATGAGTGGCAAGATATCTACATGAGCAATAATTTTCTGAAAGACGACCCCTCGGTCCGGGCCTCTTTTCAGAGCATATTGCCGTTCGACTGGGCCACAATCCCCAAAATGAGCCGGAAAGAGAAAAGGGTCATGGCTCTTTCTCAGGAATACGGTATCGGAGCTTATGGCCTATCCATCCCCGTGAGAGGGCTGCGTGGAGAACTGGGCGTGCTGACGGTTACATCCAATCAGGAAGGTGTTTTTACAGGCGAACACCGGCACCACCATATCCGCACCTTTGCCCAGATTGGCACCTATTTCCATGAGTGGTTCAGCGTGGAGTCCGGCTTGCGGCTTCCGTCTGATATCCCCCGCCTGTCATGGCGAGAAAAGGAGTGTCTGGCACACTGCGCAAACGGCCTAATGGCTCAGAGGATCAGTGAAAAACTCGGAATTTCTGAAGCAGCGATAAGACTGTATCTCTCATCCGCCAGACACAAGCTGCAGAGCCAGACAACATGCGGCGCGGTGGCAAAGGCGATCCGATTAGGGATCATCTGAAAACAAATATCTCGTTTCGTTTTCCATGCAGTCTTTCAAGCTGTTGAGGATATCCTGCACACTGGCCAGTCGGTTTCGCTCCACCAGCGCAAGGAGATCGTGGTAATCGCCGCGGTCAATCTGGAGAGCCAGCGGGCGGCTGTCCCCATCATCAAATAGCGCGAGGAGTTCTTCGCTTAGATGGACAGCGCATAGCGTGCCCGCGATGAGCCGCGCCACTTTCACTGGGATAGGCCGCGCCTTAACTTCAGGTACGACTTTCCGGTTATCGTCGCAGAGCATTAACACCCGGCCGGAAAATCCGGAGCAGTACTGCAGTATCTCAGAGATATTTATGCCCGTCGTGCTGAGGTCAGGTCTTCCAACGCCAAATACCCTGCGGGACGCAAGGCAGGCATCCTCGATGTTCCACCACTTCAGTATTTCAAATGCAAGAGATATCGTTTCAACGCACCTATCGTAAGAAGATTCATATGCATTTGAGATAATATTTTGAATCCGGGATCTATCTGAGTGATTAATTTTTTCTGATATATTGGTAAAATATGGATCTAAGCATTCCTTAACCTGATTCCAGTAGGAAAAATTCTTCACATCATTTTCTGATTTTTTTGAAAAATTGTTCATTTACCACCTGCCGTAACTGAACTTTCATTCAATCTACAAACATTCAGCTAAGCATCCTGACAAAGATGATATATCAAATTTGACATAAAAATCTCAAAAACCGATCTTCTCGTTACGTTCCTAATTTCGTTTATAATTTATTAAGAATTAATTCTCTTTCTGTTCGGACTTGCTCCATTTCGTTGCCACGACCCAGAGCGACAAACGAACCCACCCGCAGTCTCTTTTTTGGCAGTTTGTAAGGCATCGCTCCATGCCTCCGTGCCGAGTATCTCGGTTTGCAGAGGCGCAGAGGTACAAGAATTTCAACTTGACTGCCCCGCCGGTACTGTTCTCTTTATGTTCTCATTATGGAGGGCAGGAGCATGAGCGCATACGCAGGAGACCGGACTACAGGATTCGCCAGCCCCGCAGCGGACGCGATTGAGGGGCCGATTGATCTGTCTGACGTGCTGGATTTGCGCAGGCCCAGCCGTTATCCCGTGCGTGTGCGTGGCGCCACCTTTGCAGCGCGCGGCATTTTGGACGGCGACGTGCTGATAGCAGACACGTCTGGCCAGCAGGTGTCCGGGCAACTGGTGATTGCCTGCGCTGCGGGGCAAGTTCTGCTGGCTGAGCTACGGGCGCAGAAGGGCCGGTGGTGGCTGGTTTCTGGCGACGACAGCCGGGAGCCGATCCGTGTTAATCCAGCGCAGGATGTGGATATCTGGGCCACTATCACGGGCGTGGTGCGAGAAAAGCCATGACTGTCTACGGACTGATTGACTGCAATTCCTTCTACTGCTCCTGCCAGCGCGCTTTTGAGCCGCACCTGAAGCGCCTGCCGGTCGTCGTGCTGTCCAACAATGACGGGTGCACCATTGCTCGCACCGCTGAAGCCAAAGGGCTTGGCATCAAAATGGGCGATGCCTGGCACCTGATCCGGAATGAGCGCAAGCTTTCAGGCGTGCAGTGGTACTCCAGCAATTACCCTCTGTATGCCGACATGAGCCGCCGGGTCTATCAGGTGCTGCTGGAGCATGTGCCCCGCGTCGAGCCCTACTCCATTGACGAGATGTTTCTGGATCTGACTGGCCTGCCGGGGGATCTGGCGGAACGGTGCGAGACAATCCGCAGCCATGTTGAGCAGATCACCAAGATCCCAACGTGTGTGGGCTGGGGGCCGACTAAGGCCATTGCCAAACTTGCCAACTATATCGCCAAGGACCGTCCAGAAATGGAGGGCTTGTGCGACCTGACCGACGAGCGGGCGCGGATGCGGTTCTACCGCAACCTGCCCATTAGCGAGGTCTGGGGTATTGGCCGCCGACTGGTGCCGCGTCTGCACGACGCTGGCATCCGTACCATCGCGCAGTTTGTCGAGGCTGAACCTGCGCAGATCCGTAAGATCATGGCGGTTACTGGGGTCCGGTTGCAGGCAGAGCTGCGCGGGGAATCCTGCCTTCAGCTTTCTGAGGTTGCCGAGCAGCGGAAGGGGCTGGCCTGCACCCGCTCCTTCGGTCAGCCGATCACGACCTATAGTGATATGCGCGAGGCTATCGCGGGCTTTGCCGCAAGGGCATCAAAAAAACTCCGGGCAGAAGGTATGGACGCCGGGCACGTGTCCGTCTTTATCCAGACCAGCCCACACAAACGGCAGGACGGCTGGTACGCCAATCAGGCCGCCATCACCTGCGCGCCAACGAATAACGCACTGACGCTGATCGGCACCGCCACACGACTTTTGCGCGCTATCTGGCGAGACGGATACCGCTATGCCAAGGGCGGCGTGCTGCTGAATGACCTTGCGCCCGCAGGCCAGCAATCATCGCTCTTTGACGCACCCGAAGAGCAGTCCCCTGCCCTGATGGATGCCATGGATGCTATCAACCGGCGCTTTGGCAGAGAGGCGATTAAGCCGCTCAGCACAGGCGTTGAGCGAGTTTGGAGGCCTCGGCAGGGATTGCTTTCGCCGCGGTTTACGACTGAGCTTGAGGAGGTGATGGAGGCGATAAGCTTTTAGTACCCCCTTCTCCTAGTCCAAAAAAAGCACACTGTTTAGGTGCTTGGAGGTGAAAGGAATCTGTATGTTATACTGAAAAAGCATCTAAGATGAACAAAATCTAATCTGCCTTGGTTCAGCAAGCAGCCATGCTCCGCGCCGAAACTTTGTTGGAAGCTTTTGGTAGAATTAAGTGTTGGAATAAAAATGCCCCATCTATTTTCTTCCCGTTCTTTAGCGGCGGGGAGAGCAGTTCCATTGACAGATAAAATCTCGGTGCCATATAATGCACATGAAGATGCTTTTGGGAAACTGCTTGAAACTGCAGGTTTAGTTGATGTCTCGAAAAAGATTTCACCCAACCCGTGGAGAATGTTGTGTTTTACGACACACTTTATCAGTAAAATCGATGGGGTGTTAAGTGATATCGTAGCGTCAAAAGGCCAAGCCACCCCAGAAGCGCAACTCAGACAGGAGTTAAAAGATTTCTGTAATGGTTTTGCTTATGTGTATCCAAGAGATTACCATAGCATTGACCCAATTTTATGTTTTGCTTGGGAACTCAAGACATCGGATGTGAGGGTTTACGGGTGGTTTATAGAAAAAGATCTTTTTGTTGCTCATTTTGCTGCCGATGCAAATAAGACGCATGGAGATGGATGTAAGCTCGTCACCAAGTTTGCCCAAGAGATCAAAGAATTTAGAAAAAATCTTGTAGGTATTAATAATTTATTTGTGAGAGGAGTGCGTGGTGTCGATGTTCTTTCTAACCGCACGAGATAAATATGAAGATGAGTATGCAACGTTTCTACGAAAAATACGGGAAGCATTGCTGACAACGTATGAGCAGCAAAGAGAAAAAGGATTTACGCATGCCACTATTGCGACAGAGCTTGGTGTGCATCGTACTGTCGTAACGAAGCGCCTATCTGGTAGTGGTAACATCACACTCAAATCGCTGTCAGATATCTATGTGGCGATGGGCCGACATCCACTTGAGAATTTTGAAGCTAAAGATATCTTTGACGAGAAGCTCTGTGACGACAATGAATCAGAACTTGATATTTTGCAGGAACAATCAAAGAATTTATATCGTCATTTAATTACGAGGGGAAATAACATAATAACAAACTTCCTAATGGAAGATTTTTTGGAGCCCTTTGAAGTGGAGGTAAACAATATTGCTTGTTTTCGCCCTAGCGGGCTCCTGCAAACTCCAGAAGAAAATTTGGTAATCGACCATGAATAAGATCAAAAATAAAAATCTTGTCACTCTATGCCTTCCATGTTTAAGCATAAAGACACTTTCTAACGGTGATTATATTATTGAAGAGCCGATCTTGGAATCTTTTAAGGTTAGGTTTTTACCATATAAGCTAGAATCTATTAGCTTATATGCTGAAATTTTCACAAATGGTGAAGAAATCAATGCCCTAAAATTTGGTCTTTTTTCACCCGATGACCACTTAATAGCGGAGAAAAAATGTAATTTTCTTTTTATGGATTGGAACCTCCCTGGTTCTGTTGCTGTTGAGTTAAGCAAAATAATCACATTCGAATTAGAGGGCATTTATAAGATAAAGGTCGCGATGCCCGACTCTGATGAGTGGCATCATGTCAGGGACATCCATATTAAGTTAGCCAAAACTGCAAAAACTAACGTGCCCCCAACATTGTCTCCTGAGCAAGCGGCTGATTTTCAAGCGCATCTTATCAAAGCTGCACAAGAGTATTGGGATGGACTAAAAAAATAAATTCACCCAATTGAGGAATTGGACTCCCAAATTATTATTGTTTTTGCAGAAAATTCTCCCCTCTCATCAGGCTACTTTCTCCCCTAATGTAAATGGGAGGCAGCTTTGAAGTGCGTCATTCTAGCCGCACTGGCGGCCCCAACATTAACCACCCCGGCCTACGCCCTAGACGCGTCCACCTATCAAGGACAGCCGCCCCCTCCCCGCCAGCAAACCCAGCAGCCAGACGAAAGTGCCCTGCTGGAACACCAGCACTACCGCAACTCGGACGGCAACAGCGTCCACTCCCCGGCGCATACCCGCAGCGGCCAAGCACCGACCGGCGCCACCGCCAAATGCGGAGACGGATCATTCAGCTTCAGCCAGCACCACAGAGGCACTTGTTCCCGGCATGGGGGTGTGGTGAGTTGGTTGTGACCAATCATTTAAGCACAGCGCTTTGAATGATGGGAATTTCAAGGAGGCTACATTGAAAAAAATGATGTGTGCATTGCCCGTGGTGGCCACTCTATTATCTGCACATGCACAAGCAGCACCAGCCGACAACCTGCCAAAAAAGGTTGGAACCTGCGTTTTCACGAAAATTAAGTCTGTTGAAACTCGCTTAGAATCTAACGGCAAGCCGGTTGAAGACTCAGGGTCTGCCGTTAGCTTTATAAATGGCGGCTATCAGGTGGCTTATGACCAAGTTCCGGCGGTGGATACGTCTAAGGCGGGCGATAAAGTGATGATGTGCCTGCTGTCTCTTCCAACGGATTGCCCTGCTGGCGACAATCGGGGGAAAGTTTACACCACCACCAACCTGAGAACAGGGCAGTCCTGGACACTCTCTGATTCCGAGCATAACTGCGGTGGCGCCTGATTATTTAAGCTGAGTGCAGCAGTTTATTTTGCCGCTGCACACACCTTTGCGTTCTTACCCGGAAGATTTCGGCCCGTCACCCCAGCCGCGTAGCCGTCTGATGCCCCAGCGTGGCCGCCGCGCCAAATTCATGATGAATGGCCCGCACCACGGAATCCGGGTTGGCTCCATGCGCGTTGACGGTGATCGCGTCTACGTGGATCGTCTGGGTGTTGGAGGTGCTGTTGTTCACCGGCCCGGCGGCATGCTGGATCATGGGCTGCATGTTGTTCAGCATGCCATTGGCGGCAAAGCTTGAGTGGATTTCGTTAGCGTAGCGGTCAGCGCGCGTTCCGAACCCATCCCGCGCAGCTACTCCGGTTTTCAGCCATTTGAGTGCGCCGCTAGCGCCGTGATTGTTGGGATACCCTGGGAATTCCATTGTCCAGGCGTCTGAGGCGTTTCGGAAGGTGTCGCTTCGCGCCCATAGAGTTTTCTCATTTAGACCTGTGTACGCTCGGAAATAGCGCTCCTGCATGTCGGGGTCACCGAGGAATTGGCTTTGCGACGGGACCGCCTCATGCAGGCTGCGGGCGGCATCCTGAATTGCTCCCTCGCCCATCTGATATTTGCCCGCATAAGCGTTATTGTAGCCGCCCATCTGAT
>SCDS01000988.1:0-17443 GCA_004149465.1 Drosophila nigromelanica | reverse complement strand
TGAACATCATGTTGCGCAGATGAAAGTCGCCGTGGCACAGGGCATAATATCCATTGGGTTGGCGATTCTTGCGATACTCCTGCATTATAGCTCCTAAGCCCTCTATGTAATCATTTTCCATCTTCTGAAAATGCGACTTGTACTTTTTTAGCTCTGGCACTTCATCCAGTAGATCGATGAACTTTCTCATGCCCGTGGTACAGAAGGGATCTTGCATAAAATTCGGTATCTCGAACATGCCATATTTAAACTCTTGCAGGAAATCGGGTTGCTGGAGTACAACAATTGTGGTATTTTTTATTTGTGAATTAATTCTATTTCTAGCTTACCTCGTGCAGCAGGTGCACGCTGACTGCATGCCATTTGGCCAGCTTCGAGAAGGCGAGCTTCAGCTCCTCGATGGTCGCCTCTCGTTTTCTCATAGTCGCATAGCCTTGCGGCAGCAGATCCTCAAAGATCATCACCTGTCGTGGCTGTGTGCTGTAATAGAGGCAGGACACATACATCTTAGTGCTGTCGCCCGCCTGGCGAAGGATTTCCTCGAACTTGGGCAGCACCTTGCTGTACATGCCGATCTCGGTGCTGAAGATATGCGAATCCGCGAGCAGCCCCTTCTTGTGACCGTCCTCCTCGGGCAATGTCTTGATGATCAGTGACTTGGAGTGGTTGCCATTCTGAGTGGTATACGACACTTTGGCCCGGAACATAACGCTCGCATAGTGATCGCCTTTGGCACTCGCCGGCGAGATTTGTACATTCAGCACTTTAAGCTCGGGCGCCTGTTCATTCTCGCTGAGCACTCGCTCCAAGAACTGCGCGTTGAGCCACTCGGGTGCCACCAACTCGTCGGCATTGAAGTTGTCGTTGTTTTTGGCTTCCGCGTCCATGTTTCTTTCCACAAGCGGTACTAACTGCTTTGATAAATAATTCTACTGAGCACCACTATTTAAACGAATTTATTTTTGCAAGCTGTCGAAAGCTTTAGCAAGCTTTTACAAGATTTTTTCATTGTTTGGTGAAATAGGAATTGAAGTTACAAGTTAAAGATAAGAAACCGATTTGACCAAAAATTATCAACCGTATAAGCAGATGAATAAATTTTGTAGAATTCATGTTTTATGTTGTGTCAAATAAACTCAGGGATGTGCAAAAAAACACTTTCTATGGGACTACAATTGGCTTATGAACTCCAACCTAGTATCACAGTTGAGATAACTATCGCTCACTCGCTCCTTATCTACCTCTTTTTTCTCTTCGCTATGTGTACTCTTATCTCTCATACATTTCTTAATTTAATTTAATCTAATATATGACGTATTCCACAGATGCCAAAATCTAGTAGCACATAACAATAAAATATTAATTTTATTATTGTAATAAAAATCGAATAAATAAACCTCTAAATGAGGAATCCACCTAGTGACGGACGCATATGATAGCTTAAATAATTGACTATTTGATTGATTGATTGATATTTAATTTTTAATATCAACAAAGAATATTCAATTTAATATATAAACGATTCGATATTATAAAAATATTTTGGCAGTCCACACTTTTGGCTTACCTAAAAATTTCAATTTTAAAAAGGTTTTATCATCGAATTGAAATGAATGAGGTGCAATTCAACGCGTTGTTATACAATCTGTAAAAATAATTAATTTTGTAGGCGTACATACATGTATTAAAGTCATTGAAAATCATTTGTAACCTTATAATAAACATGTTCCTCTTATCAACATCAACAATTAACTCTATTCACAGCTGTTTATCTACCAGACCTTTTCATCTCAGCCTGAAAATTTTCAATGTTTAATAAAGATAAATGAAGCATATTATAAAGCTTTAAAAACAAAGTTACTCTAGGCTGTAATAATTACCCAAAAAATAAACAAATAATTAATCTTTATATATCGTATGTAAGATGTTAGCCAAAACTATCTTTACTACTAAAAATTCTCTAACTATTTTCAGCAATAATTATCAACTAAAAACGTACAGGCACAAAAACTTGTATTGTAAATAGGAAACGTGCTTTTTTACAAAAAAAAAAATCCAAACATTTTTTTCAATATTGCATTTATTTAAATGTACAAATCATGACCTAAATGTCATCAATCATGGAAATCAGTTCATTTTTGACAAAGTTATGGGAGTTTGAAATATGGAAACTATGGATCGGAGAACTTTACATGTCAAAATTTTCCATATTAACATGATTTTTGACAAAAAATTTTACCCACCCAGAATCTGTTTAAATTTTTTTATATAGGCTTTATTCAGCCAAACAAAATTGAAATTGCAATTCTAAATTTTGGAAAAAAATTTACGTTTCCGAAATTAAGTAAGGGAAGAGTACATAATAGTTTTACAAAAAAAAAAATTAAAAATTTGTATTTTTTGTAATGCATAAATTTTAATGTAGAATCAATCTAAAGTACGACTTTGAAACATGGGAGCTATGTACCGAGAAGATTATTATTTTTTCACGACGGACATTGCATAAAGCCAATATACTCTTTTCACTTCATAAACGAGTATTACAAATGCAAATTTGTAAGCGCTAATATTTTAATTTGCCAGTCATTAAGCTGTCCGTCATCCGCTTCTTTAGAAAGCTCCCAAAGCTTTCAGAACCAGTCGCATAAAGTTTGGAACGAGAGCAGCAAACCGCTTAGTTAGTTGCCAAAGTAGCTGATTAAAGCATCTTGAATTTAGAGTCGAGAATGGCACCCAACAATGAGAGCTGCAACCTGGATGAGTTGGAGGCGCCACAATGGCTAAACAGACAATTCGTAGAGGAAATCTTGGAACAGCATTTGAAGACACCAGAGCTGAAAGTACTTGATGTCAAGTTTATTCCAGCCAGTTCCCGTGGAGATCACTATGCAAGCATTATGTTCCGAGCTGTCGTTGAGTATCAGACACAAAAGGGCCAATCTACGATATCGCTGATCATCAAGACAATGCCCGAGCAGGAGGGTCAAAAGAAGGAGCTGCTGGCCGAATCGCACGTCTTTGAGACGGAGATTGCCATGTACACCAAGATGCTGCCCAAGCTGGAGGCGATGCTGCGCGAGGCAGGCGACGAGGTCACATTGTGTGCCTCCTGCATCTACCACAGCTTAAAGCCACGACAGGTGATGGTCTTTGAAGATCTGGTGCCCAAGGGCTATGCCATTATACGACGGTCGACCAGCATAGAAGAGCTGCAAGCGGCGCTGGAGAAGCTGGCCAAGTGGCATGCAGCTAGCCACAAGTTGTTGAAGGAGCAGCCCGAGCTGTTTGATCAGCTCCAATATGATATAACCACATTGCCAAGCTTCTTGGAGCAGGAATTCGTGAGCAAAGCCCTGAATAGATTTATTAAAATGCTGGACAATGTGGAGAGCCTGAAGTGCTATAAAAAATACTTTGAACCAATGCGTGAGAATCTAATCCAACGTTGGGTGGATGTCATGCGAGAGTATCGCGAAAATCGCAAAGAAAACGGTTACTATGTCCTCTGCCATGGGGACTTTCATCTGCGCAACATAATGTTCAAAGGACTCGACTGCATGCTCTTGGATTTCCAGTTATCCTATGTGGGCTCTATGGCCAATGATATTATATATGCAATGTATATGCTGTTCAATGCCGAGATACGCAAGGAGAAAGCCAACGAGCTAATTTACAACTATTTCCAAACATTCTTGAAAACCCTTAAGAAAATTGGCTATCAGGGCAAGGTGCCCAGTTTGATCGAGTTTCGGCAGCAAATATTTGAAAAGCGATATAATGGTAAGTCAACAAAATTGTAGCTTTATAAAATATATATAAAACAAAGAAGAATTTAAGAATTTTACGCCTTAATCAAGCATTATGAAATGCTAGCTTAGATAAATATTTCTTAAAAAGAGAAATACAAAATCGGATTTATAAATATATTATTTTATTTTTTTAATTATCTCAAAAATGTTTAATATACACTGAAAGTCTAAGAAATGTTGCGTTTTTTTATTTACCAATACCTGATTCAAATTTTTCATTAATTTTTTTGGATTTCATGAAATTAAAATCTATTCACGTTTTTTATATGTATAAATTAAATTTAAGCACTTTGAAAGCCGTTTTAATCTCTGTGTAGAACACAAATATCTAAATTCTAATATTCTAATTCTAATATCTAAAATCTAATTTGCTTTTCATATTTCATATCTTAGATTTTCTGCTGTTCACCTCATTTTTACCTATCATAATAAATATGCGCAAAGGTGTCGATGCTGGAGAATTTGCCCAGAATAATGAAATGATGTATCAATTAAATTATCAAAAGGAATATATTGAGGAATTGGAAGATCTGCTGCCGCGACTGCTGCATTTGGGCTACTTTGAGCCCCTTTAAATATAAATGTGTAACAAATATGTAAACATACCATATAAGTGTATAATTAATTATTTTATATAGAATGAATTTTCAAAAATAATAGTAATAAATATAAAGTAATTGTTGTAAGAATCCAACCTGTAGTTATTTGCATTCTATTGTGCATATTGATGGGTATCGCAACCCTGGACGCATAGAGAATCACAAAATTAAAATTGTTTAATTCATTGCGTTTGTTTTAAATCATTTTTTATACATATACATACATATCTACATTGTGATTGCCATAGTCATGCCTCTTCAGATCCTATCTTTATCATTTTGATATTGGCTATAAAAACCACTATCATTATACAACTGGTTTTATGGCATAAACAAAACAATCAGTTTCACCATGACAAAACCAAATAAAAGTGATAAAACCGAAGTCATCGACCAGAAGATACCCTGCAGAAAATTCTTCTACATTACATTGGATATTAAGTCTACATTGAATATTAATGCTGATTAATTATGCCGCCTTTTGTCTGTTTTTTTTTTTGTGTGCAATAAATAAATATTATACCATTTTACCGATTCTATAATGGGTACAGGGTATTAATAGCTTACTTAAACATTTTTTATCACACAGAATGCACAGAATGTCATTGTTATTCCACAACTATAGCATACTGATAATGTTTTATCTAATCTTTAGTTCTTATCATCATAATTTTTATTATTTAAATAAAATATAATTATAACATGATGAGCATAAATTGCTGACAAATACTTTTTGTCTTTCTTTGTCAAAATAGAAATACAAAATTCCAAATTATCTCTAAAGATTTTTTTACAAATTAAGATTAGCTGCTGGGGAATACGAGTATTCATCATGATACAACAAATTATAAACGAGCTCTCGGGCTTTTAAGTGCGCCGCTCTCTACTCGTTTGAAAGCTTGTTGTTTTATTTTATAAAGAGAAACTGAAGAGTTCGAAGCTTAAGAGAAACTATCTGATAGATTCAGTTGTTGATATTTTTGATCGTGCCTGCTTTTTGCATACAAGTATCTTTTATTTACCATATTTTTCACGAATTTTTATATATAACAAACAATTAAAATAAAATAACAAATTCAAAAGATAAGTAATAATCAAATTTAAATATTTTACTGGATAGAATGAAATTCCAATCTTGCCTTGACAAATCTGTATACACCGATCACACGGAACTTAGAGCTTCCATAAATAATACCTGTATATAAATTAGAAGATTTGGGAGGTATACATTTTCAATAATTTAGACGATTTTAATCTAAAGCTATTACTTCTTTTAAGAGCATTTTCTTTTGTTTTCGGTTTTAAGCACTTCAAACACATATGATTACTAATACAAATAAATTACTTAAAAAAATATAGTTTATTTATTGTATTTATTATATATAAAAAATATATTTAAAATTAGAAATTATTTTTTATTTTTTATAAAACTGAAATATTTTACAAATTTAAAATTATTCACTCGAAATAGCCCAATTTTTCGAATTTGGCCAACAAATACTTGACATCCTCGACATATTCATCTACGAAGTACAACTTTTTACGTGTTTCATTGTTTTGCAGCATATCGGGTATATCAAAGGCATTTGATCTAACACCGTGCATCATCGGAAGTAACGTTGAAAACAGAAATATATCTACCAAATAGATTTATTGATAATATATAAATAAATATTTCCCAAATAAATATAGAATAAAAACTTACCCAAGAACTTATGACGTGACATTTGCCTCTGAAGCTCGACCAGGTTCGGTAATTCGCCTTTAAAGCCTATTTTCTTTAGTGTATCAACAAAAGTGGAGAAATAAAATTGAAGTAGCTGATCGCAATGGTTTCGACGATCTTCAGGTGACATCAGCATATAAATAGAATAAATCAAATCGATGGTAATCGGACAAACGTTGCTTATTTGGTAATCGACCAACATGCAATCTTCAAGGGTTCCATCTTTTTTATTCGACTTGAACAACATGTTGCGCAAATGAAAATCGCCATGCGATAAGATATAATACCCGTTGGGCTGACGATTTTCACGATACTCTTCGATTACATCTTTAAAGTGTTGCATAAAGTTCTGTTGAAGGCTCTTAAAGTATGTCTTGTACTTTGTTAACTCTGGTACTTTTTCGAGGAACTCCAGAAAATTACCTATGCCCTCTGTCAGAAAAGGATCTTCCATAAAATGGTTTAAGTCACTGAGACCATATTTGAATTCCTTAAGAAAATCTGGTGTCTTTAATAAATAAATCGTTAGATGGTTATTTCAAAAATTATGTGTAAATTATTAGTACTCACCTCGTTCAGAACCTTCATGCTAACTGCATGTATTTTCGCCAGCTTCGAGTAGGCGGCCTGCAGTTCCTCAATGGTGGCCCCCCGATCCCGCACCACGACATAGCCCTGCGGCAACAGATCTTCGAATACCATCACTTGTCGCGGCTGCACGCTGTGATAGAGACAGGGCACACACAGCCGAGTCTCATCGTTGGCCTCCCTTAGAATTGCCTCGAATCGGGGCAGCACCTTGGTGTACATGCCAATCTCCGTCTCAAAGATATACGAATCACTCAGCATCGCCTTCTTGTGACCGTCCTCCTCGGGCATTGTCTTGATGATCAGCGACTTGGAGTGCTCTCCCCGCTGGGTGCTGTACGAGACATTGACTCGAAACATAACGCTCGCATAGTGATCGCCTTTGGCACTCGCCGGCGACGTCTGCACATCCACGACTTTGAGTTCAGGTGCCTTCTCGTAATTCCCAAGTACTTCCGTAAAGAACTGCGCGTTTAGCCACTCGGGTGCCACCAGTTCATCGGTATTAAAGCTGTCGTCATTTGTTCCCATATTGCTCGAACTGTAGTCTAATAATTTGCCTATATAAAAGAACCTCTGTGTAACGAACGAGTCAACGAATCCACGCGTAATGAGCTTTTCACTAGCGACGGCGTCTATTTAAGCGCTCTTCGCTAAAAAGCTTTTGATACTCTATCAAATGCAATTTGTGCTGAATGAAAATAAGTTTCTACTAAAATTCGCAATTCAGTTGATAACTGTGTTCAAAAAAGATTAAGATTAAGATTAGGATTTGAAAATTATAATGTTTAATTTTGAAATTTCTTGATGCCTTATTAACAACAGTTGAGTCCAATTTAAAGAAAAGTGAGCAAAATAAAAAATCAGTAAAATTACATATTAAAAGCTCAGATAAAAATATATTTATATTTCAATGCTTGTGTAAGGTACAAACATACATACATACATGAACATATTTATTTCATATTTCTTTTTAAATTTTTATTTAATTTTTGTAAGCCTATTCAACAGAAGTTGCTTTTCAATATGTTTGTGTTAAACATACGCAAATACTTTGGATACCTTCCCATAACCATAAAAACCGCAAATTAAATACTACAGACTTGCAAATTGTTTTGTACATACATTTCAATAATATTAATAAGTCCTGAAAATACCGATCATACATTTAATTTAGAAGAAAACAAGTAATAACGTTTCTGTCGGGTGTAACCGACAGCGCAATACTCGTTCACAGTGTAATAAAACATACAGCCAGGCATTATCTGTGCAATGCAGAATTAATCTCTAATTAATTATGACAAATCCATTAAAAAGATAAATTCGCAATTCTAAATTTTGAAAATTACATTTTTTTCATTATTTTTATTTTCAAAAATGCATATATTTTAAATGCAGAACTAATTTAGAAAAACATGACTAAAATGTCATCAAACATGCAAATCGATTCACTTTTGACAAAGTTATGGAAGTTTGAAATATGGGAGCTATGGATCCGAGACTTTCACTAGTCAAACTTTTTGCCAATTCTGCCACAATTTTTGACACAGAATTTGAACCCACTCAGAATCGGGTTTAATGTTGATTTTTATACTAATTATGACTAACACCATCGATTAAAAACCAAAATTCGCAATTACAAATTTTGAAAAAAAAAATGTTTTCGAAGATTCATTTTTACATGATATTTTCACAAAAAAAAATTTTAAAAAATGTTATTTTCAAAAATGCATATGTTTCAAATGCAGAACTAATATAGATGACCAAACATGACCAAAATGCAATCAAACATGAAAATCAGTTCAGTTTTGACAATGTTATGGAAGTTTGAAGTATGGGAGCTATGGATCCGAGAGGCTTGATGGGGCACCAAGGTGGCAATCTTTTTGGGAAATTTTTTTTTTTTTTGAAAATTGCATCGATTTTAAAATGTAGAATCGATGTTAATGAAAAATCAAATCAAAAACCAGAATACAACCAGACCTGAAAATTGGTTCAGTTTTGACAAATTTATGGGTATTTCAAATATGACACCTTTGGGTCCGAGAGCTTTACAAGTCCAAATTTTTCTCAATTTTGCCACGATTTTTGGCATTTAGGCAAAAAATATTTTTAATTTGCTTCATTTTACAATAATCGGGGTATTATTGTATAGCTCAAATCAAATTCCTTTTTAACGTTAGATGGCTTTTTTTGAATTTCTTATCAGAACACCTTTAAAAGCAGCAATCGATACATCGCAGACGTTAATCGAATGGCACTATCCCACTATCGATAGCCTGCATGCACAATAGTATCACTGGCAGCCCCCTCAAATGGATGTGACGCTCGACAAGAAATTGCAAGGATTTCAACTGGTGGCGCAGGAAAAGGTGTGTGTGTGTGTGTGTCTGTATGCGACAATTAATTTTACAGTAAACGAATTGCAATTGTTGTGTGGCCGCAGTTGCAGGCCATACTATGCTCCATACCTGGCAAAAAAGAGCTCATCTTGGAGCCCGAGCTAATCAAGCCGCTGGAACATGTGTGCACCGCCTCCTGGCTAAAGTGAGTGCATGTCTCGGGCCTGTTTATGGGCAACTTTTTAAGAAAATTTTCTTACAGGCTGAAGGGCATCCAGCGGATTTACAAACATGACGCAAAACAGAGGCTGCCCCGCGCCTCCGACCAGGTGCACATTTACATGATACGCAGCCTGCTAGGCACATATCAAACGTTGCTGCGTCAGTTGCAGCCACTGGCGCTGCCCACGCCCGCTGAGTCCGGCGACTTGGCACTGCGCATGCTGCACATCATTTGCGTGCCCAGCTGTTATGCGTATTTCCATGCGCTGCTGGAGCAGACGGGTCTGTGGGGTGTGGTGCAGCTGCATCATTACAACTGGGATTTCATATACCTCGATCATGGTGTGCTCAGTCTGGAGCTGCCCAATGTGAGTACAGACGTGGCAGGATTCGATTTGTAATATATATCTCTGCAAAGCTCTAATCATTCTCTTTTCATGCAGCTATACGAGTGTCTCTATCTGCATGGAAATAGCTCAGCGCTGCCAGCCGTGGCGCAGAGTCTGCGCCTGCTGCACATGATTTGTGGACCGCCCGCGCTGACGCTCACTTTTGGCGGCCATGCGGCGCAGCTGGTGCACCTGATGCAGACACTGGGACCGGTGCCGGCGTCCACTAACCCGCCCGACTTTGGCGCCTGGCTAATTATTGACCGTGATAAGGACTATGCCGCTACATTGCTTACGCCTGCAATTTATGCCGGTCTGCTTTTGGAGGTGTTTCACCTGCGCGCCGGTGAGATTCTCATTGATAATGCCAACAATAAGATACGCAGTCAAAAACTGCTGCTGCTCCAGGGCAAAGCGAATTGCGCACCGAGCACGTCCAAGCCCAGCAGTATACGAATGAACTCCGCCTGCGATGAGATCTACGGCGATAATCGTTACAAACATTTCGCGCAGGCGAGCAGCTTAGTGCGCGCCCAGGTGAAGGCATTGGGTCTGGAGCTGCAGAAACTCAACGATATGCAGTTGGAGGAAATGCACGACTATGTCGCACGTAAGCTGCCCAAGCTAACCGAACTGAAGGCCAAAGTGTTGCGTCACCTAAATGCCTCGGAGATTGTCATCCAGATGCTGGGCAACTTTCGCCGGCTGCAAACGCTCGAGGAGGACATCCTGAACAATGTGTCACGCAAGCGCCTGCTGGCCGAGATCGATGAGCTGCTGACCACGGACGGACAGCGCTACAACACGCTGCGTCTGCTCTGCCTGCTGCACTTGTGCGCCGGCGTTGCGCCCGAGGAGCTGCAGAGCTTTGCTCGCAACTACTGCAACATGTTTGGTCATCGGGAGCTGTGCGTGTTCCAGCAGCTGGCACAGGCGGGCCTGTTGCCGGTGCTGCTGCCGGAGCGCAAGACTGCAACCAAGCTGTTGTCCAACCTACCACTGCCCAAGTTCCAGCAAACCGAATTTCAGGCCAACGCCAATCGCCTCAAATTGCTGACATCCTGCGCGGACGCAGAGCAAGCTGCTGCCGCTGCTGCTGCTGCTACCGCCGCCGGCTCCAGTGGACGACATCCAGCCATACAATCCTGTCCCAGCTTCGTGTTCAATGGCATGTACATACCGCTGGCGGCGCAGCTCTGCTCCATACTACTCAATGCGAACAGCACCGAACAGTTAGCCACCAAGCTGGCCATGATCGAGGGCCTGCAGCTACACGTGGGTGGACAAACTAGCACGCCCAAAGCTTATGCGGCACAGCTGAAGACGGCGCCAACAGAGACCACCGATGTTTTCCCGCTGCGGCTGCGCAATCTTTTTATTTTTGTTGTGGGCGGCGCCAACTATGCGGAGATTGCGGCCTGTGATTTTGTGGCCAAACTGACGGGCGCCCAAATAACGGTTGCCTCGGACACACTACTAGCGGGCAGCGATCTAATCGCTGCTGCCTTCAACAACTGAATCGAATCTATAACAATCAAAGTTTGTATTGTATATACATATATTATTATTATATTTTTGTAATAAAACGTGTAACTGCTTTAATTTCCCTGTCGATAAACTTCAAGGGTAATTAGCCTCTAAAGAACTGTGACCATGCATTTATTATTTAATGGATCATACTGCAATGTAGTCAAAATTTGTTGAATAAGGATCAACACAATGCTCTTTAATTATTGTATTCATAGATATTTAAAATTGTCTATAAAAATCAAGATTCAAATGTAAATGTTCATATTTTACAATAAAACGTTGCAGTTCTTAAACTGTTTGAATTCCCCTTGGCAAAAGGGATATTTAAGGGTATCAAGGTTCAAGAAGAGTGTGACCATGTATCGATTAATTATAAAGACACACCGTAAATCAGCCAACGCACATTTATATAACTGACGCACTTAAGGATCAACAAAGTATTCTTTAATTATATACATAAATATTTAGCCTTATTTAATTGCATTAAACTAGCTTTTATGGCGTCTAGCGATTTCCGCCAGTCATGCCGGGCACTCGATACAGAAACTCCCCATCGTCATCATAGTAGGCATCTTCCACGCGGTAGGTGGCACCTTGGCGGTATAATTTGCGTGGGATAACAATGCGATCCTTTATCTTACTCATCTCGTATTTGCGTTGATCCGCAACGCTGACCACAACTTCAGTCTGCTCGAATTTCGGCACAAAACTGGGCAAGACGCCCGTGCCGCCGGGATTGGGCAACGGTTGCTCCAGCTGTTGCGGCTGATCGGGCATAAGCTGCAGTTCCTTTAGCTCCTGCAAGCGCATTTTTCGCTTGTTTTTCACTTTGTCCAGCAAATAGGTTTCCTCCTCACCCACCGAGGGGCCGATAAACCGATCCTCGGCTCGCTGGACCTGCATTCCCAGCTGCTTGTTGCCATCAGCCCCGATCAGCGCGCGAAACTCGGTTGTCTGTGGTGTGGGCAACTCCGGTCGCGTCGGCCACTGTTCTGGCGTCAACTGCTTTAGATCGCGATGCTGACGCTGGGCGAACTTTTGCAAATGCTGCGACAGCTCGGGCGGCACATCGGCGCAATTGCCGGCGCGCAATTGCGCCCAGTTGCGCATGACGCTTGCATCATGGGAGCGTATGCGTTCCACGCTCTGTGGGCGCCACTTGGAACGTAGCACCTTCTGCACAATGTCCGGCGTAGCCGGAAAGCTCTCGGCCAGTCGCTCCACGGTCCATTCGTCTGCATCGCGGTCATGCAGCAGACGCATTTGCTCCTTCTCCGCGTACAGGAGTAAATTTGGCAATTTTGCATCGCGAAAATATTTGTGCCGGATCATGAATTGGCGCACGCGATCCCGTTTCTCACGTTGCTCAGCCTCATGCTGGCGATGTGTTTTATGGGCGGACATAAAGTCCGCTTCCATGTCGGCATAATCCTCACTAGCATCGGCGCCCTGCTGCTGCAAATTCTGCAGTTGATAACCCATGCCAGGATTGGCGCGTCGCGGCACTCGAGCGAGGAGAGCCCACTGTGCCGTGTGCAGGCTGCGTATGATAAGGCGTGTTGTCATTTTAACATTATTTAATTCTTCTTATTGAACAGCATGCAAGTTTTAATGGTAACAAACGGAAGCGGAACTTATCGATAGTATCGATGAACACAGCTGATCGTTTTCCGCCTTAACGTATCTCAAATCTTGCAAAAACATGACATTTTTAAATTGATCAAAACTGCAAACTAAGTACTATATATTGAAATTAAAGTAATTATAATAAATGAAAGAAATAAAAAAATGTTCACTGTTTTCTGAACTATCGCAACAATGAGTATTTAATCGATTATTTATTGTGGGTATTTTTTAGCACTACCACGAACAACGCACTCATAGAATTGTTTACAATCGCTTAAATTCGTTTTGAGTCCGTGAAATTCTCAAAGAGCAGCATGTCCACGCCAAATAACGAAGCCGGTGGCGGCAATTTAATGGACGAATTCGAGGAGGCCTTTCAGGCCTGTCTGCTCTCGCTAACAAAGCAGGAGCCCAACTCCGGCACCAACAAAGAGGAAATCGAACTGGAGGTGCAGAAGACAACGAATCGTTTTATTGATGTCGCCCGCCAAATGGAGGCATTCTTTTTGCAAAAACGTTTCCTGGTTTCCACGCTCAAACCCTACATGCTCATCAAGGATGAGAATCAAGATTTACAGATTGAAATCCAACGCAAAGAGGCGCTGCTGCAAAAGCATTACAACCGCTTGGAGGAGTGGAAGGCCTGCCTATCGGACATACAGCAGGGCGTGCACAGTCGTCCCACACCGCCCATGATGCCCGGGCCGTGTCCCGTAGGCATGCAGCCCATGGGTGGCCCCGGACCACGGCCCGGCTTAATGAGCGGCATGCCACCGGGCGCCATGCCTCCGGTGGGACAGTTGCCGGCCGGACAACAGCATCTACTGCAGGCACAGCAAATGCAGCAGCTGCGCATGATGGGCAAACTGCCGCCCAAGTAATTCTCCCTCTTAGCTTTTAAAATGTAGCTTAAGAAATACAACATTTAATAAATGCATATATTTTATTATTATTCAAAGATTCTTGGCTTGACATTTAAAACCAGATTCTCCGGTCGTCCACCGAGCACTGTGGGTATTTGAATGATGCTCAAAGCAGAAAACGAAAATACACAGCTGTATAAGCTATGTTTAATTCTCGATTTCGTGACATAAATATAACTGCTAGAATATTGTTAAAGGTAACCATTCTCACAGTTCGATTCAACTGATTTTTCCAAGATACGTAAGGAATTTTATAAAAGTTAAACACACTCAAAAAGTATTAATTGTATCGTATTCTGTGCTATTTATTGTTTATTTTGCTGCGTGGTAGTTAAATTTTGTAGACCTTAGCAAAGATCGCATATAATAGCTAATATATTTATGTATATATAACTCATTATAGGTTTGCTCGCATGTGTGCTTGTGTGTGTGTATGTGTATATAAATTGATATCGATATCTAATATAATTCTAAATGTATTAGGACAGTTTTAAACTTAAATCAGGCATAAAAACTATGTAAACTTATGCTTGGGCATGCTATATTTATGAATGCGCGAAAACAAACCAATGTGTTTTGTTCCCAATAAAAAAAAGACGTCAATTAACTAAGTTTAAATCGTATAGAAAAAAAAGTTAAACACATATGTTATGTTGATGAGGCATCGCAATCAATTCGCCACTTTCTCCCTCGCTGTGGGCGCATCCAATGCATTCGTGTACATCATATATGTATATATGGACTTGGGTCTAGTCTATCTCGTATACCTTGTCCGCTTCGAAGCCTGTCGTAGGCGCAGTTGGCGCAACCGGAGCACCGTCAGCGGTTTGTCCAGTGCCTTGATTATAGCCTGCTGCCGATGGATGTTGATTGGCATACAGCAAGGGATTCATGTACATTCCGCTGGGATGCACGATATGCGTGTGCAGCTGCAACAGATCCTTGTACATGGTCGGATCCCCGTTGTTCATCTCATTGTATAATTGCTGCAAATAACTGGGCACCAGCTGTATGACCTGATTCTGTGTTAGCTCCGGATGATCTTTGGATATTTTCATGTTGAGCAACTGCAACAGAATATCCGAACGGAAACCAAAGATCTTGTTGGATGTTACGCTGCCAGAGGCATTGCCAAACTGGGAGACCATCTGTGCGCCAAAGGCGTTGCGATCATAGCTCATGTACTGGGACGCTTGAACGGCGCGCGTCTTCTCCGCTTCGTACTCGGCCCAGGCGGATTTACGCTCCTCCTCAGTTAGATTCTCGTGCTCCTCCTGCTCCAGCAGCGAGTCATGCTCATGGTATTTAAATATCAGATTATCATGCTCGGTCAACAGCTCGGCAAACAAACGATCCTTGGGCAGCAGCGGCATCTCACGCTCAACGGTCGGCTTAAGCTCGTATGTGTAAAGCTCCATTAAATCGGTTTGATTGTAATGCCTGGAGATCTGCTGCTCATCGATGACACGCTTGGCCGTTGCCTGCTTGGCCACCTGACGCTCATAGACCTTTTGCTCCATGGTGCCCATCGCAATTAGGCGATAGATGTAGCAGGGTTTCACCTGACCAAAGCGATACACACGAAAGATGCTCTGCGTATCGTGAGAGGGATTCCACGAGACATCAAAGATGACCACACGATTGGCCGCCACAAGATTGATGCCCAGGCCGCCAGCGCGTGTCGAGATGAGAAAGAGACGGGCACGCAAATTACTGGCATTATTGAACTGCTTGCACATGGACTCGCGTTGCTCCACGCTGCAGGAGCCATCCAAACGGAAGTAATCCTCGCCAGATGTCCAGCAGCCCTTAAAATTGCCCACATCACCTGCGGTATTAAAAGAATAAAACATTGAGAAAAGAAAACTTTTTGGGAGAAACTTCATCTAGAACCCAACATTTTTGGCATGGCAGAGCACAGATTTACCCAACGACTCACCCTCAAACTCGTAGCCCTTGGTATTGCTATCCACCAGCGAGAGGAAATGCTCGATAACATCCAAGGATTGAAGGGACTGCGAGAAGACAAGCAGCTTGTCACCAATGGCCTCGCACTGTTGCAGTAAACGCAGCAGGATTAGCAGCTTGGGGGAATGATTAACGTTGTTCAGCTCCCGCTCCTCGACGAATGGCTTCCACCACTCAGAGGGATCATCCTTCTGCCCAGATTGACCGCTCGGTAGCTCCTCATCTGAATCGCTGTCCACCACCCTAGAGCGTACGCCGTTGCGCGTCTTGCGATTCTTCACTTTACTGCCGCCAGCGGCATCTGTATTGCCAAGGGTTACGCTGGCATCCGACTTGAACGATTCAGCGCTATCCGATGAGTTCGAACCGGCCTCCTCCTCCTCAGAATCATCACATATGAAGCCGTCCATTTCGTCGGAGTCATCGTTGCTCAGTAAACGCTTCGCAATGACGTTGTCGCTGTTCACACGCAGATTCATTGGATGTGTCCAGATGCGTCGCAAATCCTGAAAATCTTGAAACAGACGCGCACCCTTGCCGCATATATCGGAGCTGCCCTGATCCCGATGCGTGGTCATATAATAGCCATACAGCTGCTGCTGCAGCTCAGACAATGTGGTATAGACGACATACTCATGCTTAGGCGGCAAATAGGGCGCCAGCACCGAGTAATCCCGTCGCTGTATACAGCCCTCGAGCAGCTTGTGCAGAATATGCGAGCGATGCTTCATCAGACGCAAATCGCGCTCCGTGGAGTCCGTGTACTGGCCATTGCTGATCGGATTGACAAAGCGATTCATATACTCCTTGTATGTGCCCAACAAATTCGGCTTCACAAACTGAATCATGCAATAGTCTGGGTAAACAGAGGGAAAAACAAAAATGAACAGAGGGTTAACAAAAGGTTTCTACACGTTTATGCTGCGTTGGTATTTATTTAAAGTTTAGTGAGAACAGCTTTAAAAGCACATGAAAGCTTTAGGAACTAATATTTTCATTTCTTACCTATAAATCGGGTCTGAAGCTTTTATGTGCTTTTAAAGCTCTTCTCAATAAACTTTAAACAAATTCTGAGCTCATTTTTTAAGGTAAAAGAAATTGTTAACATTTGTACATAAATAATAAGCTTTAAATTCTTCGAATGCAAGGTTGCAAACCGGTTTCCAATATTTTTAAACCATGAACCGAACATAATCACATTAAAAACGACCTTGGTTTAATTTTGGGAAATTTTTAACCCATAAATGAATATTACCTTAGCTCAAATGCAGCATTAAGGAGAAATTGCAAGTCGAAATCTTTCATTTGTAAATTTTATCCCCTTTAAACTTAGCAGAATGCGACGAACCAAAACCAATGCAGGAATGGAACCTAAGCATTGGTTCGTGCAGTGAACCCACGACAGTTTTATTTTTTTTATTTTTAGTTTATAGCCATTTTTTTTATGTATTCGAATATAATTGAGCTTAAGATCTAGTTGCTACAAATTATTACAATTAATTGAGTGTTCATGAGTTTAAGCCTAAAAATAGAAATCAACCTTTGCCCGTCAGCCTTCCAATTTCCACCTTGCCTACATCCAGCAGTAGTTTATCAAAAAACTAATTGCTAAATTTGAAAACTTTTCTATTTCCTACCAGAATGTCAGAGGCATAATATCTAAGCTTAAAGGGCTTTTTATGAGTAGCTCCTTTTTTCATTCGGATATTATTGCTTTTTCT
>SCDS01000987.1:0-17499 GCA_004149465.1 Drosophila nigromelanica | reverse complement strand
CCCCTTATACTTGGTGAACGCTACACAAGAACTGGCACCCAAACAGGTGGCCGAAATATGACACATAAGAATAGGCTTCCTAACATGGTGGACACCACACTCTCTGTTCCTTCTCCCAAAATATATATATGCATTAGTATATATGTTATTCGCAGAGTAAAAACTTTTCTTTACGACAGTCTTGAATATTTGTTTTCTGCAAGAATCAATACGACTTAGTCAAAGCCAACTATTGAAGTCCTTTAGGAGGGCGCAGTATGAAATGTTAGTACACTCATTAAAATTCATAGAAGAACGCCCTAAAACGTGGTGCAAAGGAAACTCATTCGACAGAGCTGTGTACGAGTAAGCCAATTAAAGCACAGCCGTTGGGCTGCTCCGACTTGCGAGAGAGAGAGAGAGAGGGAGAGAGGGGGGAGACGGGGGAGACGGGGGCTTAGACGCCACAAAGGCGCCAACATAAACAAAGTAAATGTCTTGGCTCGACGCAAAATAAACATAAATAAAAGCAAACTGAAAACTGAAAACTGGGAAGCTGGGAAGCTGGGAAGTTGGCAACCGGCAGGGGAAACTGCGCTTCAAGGAACAACTGCTGAAAAGGTGCGGATGAACGGAAGCTAGGATCAAAAGGTTTGTGCGCACACCACGACATCCTAATGATGATGTCATGAATAAATTAGTTGACTTTGAAAGACTGGCGACGACTGTAGATGAAAACTACACGCGACCAGAGACAAAGTTAATGCCGAACCCAAAGCCGAATGGTTCTTTATGCAACCGTCTTCGCAAGGGGCGTTGCCATTGCCAGCTAAAAATGGGCGGCGACCCAACGCCCACTTTCACGTTCCGGCAAGTTTTTAGCTTAATGACAAAAATGAAGTGAACCGCAAAATGTGGCATTGCGGTTGCTCCGTGTGTTCGAGGCGCTCCGGTTGAGGCAACCTACAACCTGCAACCGCAAAGCTCAAAAAATGTCGCACACGTGTGAAAAGTGCGCACGACACACGGCTGAAACGATGAAACCGTTTAAATGAAGTTGCAAATTATGCAAATGAAATGCGCTACCAAACAAAAACCTTGTGGCAGGCAACGCACAACCAGCAGCAGCAGCAACACGCACGTGCATGCGTCTCCCGTTTGCAGGTGGCCGGCAGCCACGCCCACTTCAACGCCCAATTGTCAGAGACGTAAATTAATTAGTTGCGCCTATTTTTGCGATCAATCATTCAATTTTCTGCGCCATAAAATCAGTCAAAGAACAAAAAAAAGGCAACTAGAGAGATGAGGGAAACAAGGCAGCCCACTTGTTCAGCCACCTTGTTGCAACATTGCGTATCCCCCCGCCCCTCGATTCCGAGCCGACCAAACTGGCTTGTCATTTATGTGCTGCCCGCCTTTGTTACGCTTTTTACAGCGCGCCCGGGTCCGGCAACCCCCCTTCCGGCAATCTGTCACACGCTCACGGACAAGCCCATGAACTCTCGTATGTAAGATTACGTAACGCCCGGGCTGGGGGTGGTTAAGGGTGGTATAAGGTTTTTTGGCCGCAAATTGTTTTATATGAAATAATCTCAAATATTTGTGCCCACAATGAAATTAGCCAAATTAACACCTTGGTCCGCAAAGGCTTAGCCTAAATAATTGAAATATTTTTTGTTTTATTAAAAGGACCAGACTGCGCCGTAGACTAAGAAAGGCGCAGCGTAGTACAGAAAAAAAAAAAATAAATAAACAACAAACTTGTATGGATTTTGTGAGTGTCCTTTTTTGTTCGTTTCGTAGCCCCACTCACTCAATTAGGCGGACATTGGCCAGCCGACGCAGACGGCAGTCCATTTGGGCCAAATGCTGTAAGCCATTTTAACAATTTCCATTAACAAATATGCACAAATTGCCTTTTGGCGGTTTTACAAATAAATTGTACAAAAAATATTTTGACAAAAATACTTACGCACACAAGCACATATATATATACATACATATGTATATATATTTATATACATATATAGATTGGCTAGTAATATAAAAAGCAGGCGAAACAAAATGCGTGTTTCATTCCATTTTTTGTTCGACCAAAAATGCATGAAATATTTTTGTAAATTATTTTTATGCACTTCATTAAATATTTAAACAATTTGGGCGCCAGGCACTGGCCGAGCCTGAAAGCGGAGCCATGGCCCGGAGCCACAGTTACAGCACAGCGTACTTTAATCAACCGTAAAATGTTGACCTTTTTGGGGCGGGCATACGGTTTTGTAGCTGGGCCGCAACATGCTGTTGAAATTTCAACAGCAGCCTGCCGCGTGTGGTGGGTCTAATGGGCCAAGCCCGAGCTCGACCCCAAAATCAGTTCACAGTGTGCAGTGTACACTATCCAAGCCAAGTTGTAAGCAGAGCGCTTAAGATTGGCCACAGGAAACAGGGGGTGTGTGTGTGTGTGTGTGTGGGGGCGTGAACTGCCCGCCTGCATTTACATAATTTATGCCCGTGGCGGGCGTCGACTGAACTACAACCATCTTTGGACTTGCAGCCAATTTCATTTGTATTTTCCACATTTCATTTTATGACATTGTGTGAAATTGTCGACTGCTGCTGTTCATAATTTCCACGTGCCAGGCGAGTGACATTGAGGCTTTTATGGTGACGGAGTCGACTTAAGTATAAATGAAGTTTAAATAAAACCAAGGAAGACAGTTGTCGTAGGATGCAATTGACTGTCCAATACTCTGTTCAACACAAAATCAAAATTATTTGGCTCACTTTCAAACTGTGACTGGGGAATATGTATTATTGCAGTGCGTATTCTTAACTCGATCTTTAAAAGACAACAAAATTCACCTTCACCAAATGCAGCTGAACACTAACCCTGAAAACACTTCTGTACATCACGAACAGATCGTATAACAGACATAGTAAAAAGTTTGTGGTACAAACAAAATCATAATTATTTGCCTCACTTTTAAACTGTAACTCAACAAAATGTATTTTTGCGATGCGTATTTTTAACTCGATCAGTTTGGACAACAAAATTCCGAACCCTAAAAACCCAGGCTGTATAACAGACATTGTATAAAACTAATATACCCTTGACATACCCTATTCACGTATAACAATATCAAATTCTTGTTGAGGCCAGTGTCATTGTTGAACTATCAAGCACATATGAATATATGTGCATGTATATATTTAACACTTACTTATTATGCGCATACAAATGCATAATTTATTTCATATTCAATAGCCATTCACACACACACACTCACCCATGGCTTATTTATGCATTTATGCACAACCAAATTCATACACATTTGTTGTGCAAATTTCCAAGGAGACCTTTCTCACGCCTCCTGGTCCCAGTGCCACACCCACGGACACCTAGCCAGTGCCTGCCTGCAGTAGTTTTGGCCATTGCCAATAAATTCACATCAAAGGTCTTTATTTGTGTTTGCTTAGCAGCGAAAGCCAAAAAGGATGCGCACAGCGGCTGTCTGCCCACATCCACATCCACGTCCACGTTCGCAACCCCATCCCCATTCACTCCCTCTACGACTACGCCTCTGCCAGCGGCTGGGCCTGTGCAAATATCATTTTCATTTCAATTGAGCAGCTCGGCTTTAAGCATTACTTGGACTGGGCCCTCAGCCTGGGCGCTAACCTACGACACGCGTGTCATCAGCTAATCCCGCTGCTGCCGCTAAATGATTTTCTAGTTGCCAGGCAGCCCACAGCAAGGACACACACAGGCCAAGTGCTGTGCGCACGTGTCAGTTGTTTTGGGCCCCGAAGCGGATGTGGAATCGGGGGTGGGGTTGGATGAAACTGGAATTGTTGTCCTGCAAATAGCCAAGCATCTTGCATTGCAATGAACTCAACACTTGAGCCGACGGCCTGACAAAGTAACTCCCGGCATTAGCCGAGTGACCGCCAATGGATTTTTAAATACTCGGCACACGCTCACCTCGGAGCGAGCTGCTCAAATTAAACGCCTCGCCGGAGTCGCTTGGATCGCTTCTGCGCCATTGCCAAATAAATAACTCAATTGTTTTGTTGACATTTTATTTGACACGTGACTTTGGCTGGTTAAACACACGGCGACGACCGAACCACCCCGCCCACTAAATGGCCGGGCTTAATGCTTTGTTCTTTTTGCGGTTCATGTGGCCGCCATCGTCGCAGCGCCGCCGGCAATTAATCTGGAAGGTGTCCATTAAGGCGTACACGCGCGCGTCTCCCATAAAAGATAGTTGTTCGGCTTGGGGGGCGGGGCAGTTGGCTGCTGGCTGCTGTCTAAGGCGTGTAATAGTGTCAATTTAGTATTTATGGCCATCCATTCGCCTGGCAGCCAGTGATTTGTGCCAGGGCAGCTCGAACGGGGCCCAAAACGAGGTTCTTGCTCTCGACTCCAAACTTCATCACACCTTTGAGTAGACAAATTTATTCATGGATTATTCGCCTGTTCCTCAAGTGAATTGCGTAAATCTGAGTGAGTGTTCCCGAGGCTCTAATGCAAATTTCCTCAGGAAACATGCAAATGACGAGAGCGTGACACGACCAAACGGATTTCCACACGGCGCTCATGTGTATTTTAATAACATATACATACACTCAGAGAAAATAGCCTAATATAAAAAGTATTCTTAGACTTAATTTTAACATTATTATCTTATGTTACGAAATTAAAAACATTAATCAGTCGCGTTCAGTACAAAACAGTTTGAGCAATAATTTGTGAATTTCAAAACTTTTAAAAATTAAGAAATTAGAGATCCAAATGTTATCAAATATTAAAAATTCCTTTAATGTTTAGTATATAATATTTAAGAGCTTTATACGTTCAAAATTTTATACATTTAAGCATAATTTCGAAAAGAAAAATTATCTTAATCACAATCAGTTTAATTTAACTAAAATTGCGAGATTCTAAATTCTAAATAACAAAAATTTGTTAAAAGTGAGTAAGAGGTAAGGTACGTGGTTTTATTTTCAAAAAATTTTAAAAAAATGTTATGTTTAGAATTGAAGAAATTTAAGATGCAGAATTACTTAAATGTGAAAACATAGCCAAAATGCCTCAGACATTAAAATCGGTTAAGGTTTGGCAACGCTTGTTTGAAATTGAAATGATTTCGTAGAATTAATTTTGCTGTTTATATAAGAAACCCACATTTTCTACTTCGTATCCGTTTACATAGTCAGTGCATATACCCCTCGTGTGTGTGGAATGCAGGGCATTGTAATGTGCATGACTTGTTTAGTTTGAACAACTTTTGTCCCGACCGGCAAACGACCGAGCTGAGCCCGGTTGCCTATTTCAGAGCAGGAGCCAACTGTTTGTTTGCCTGCCCGGCGTGCAAGACTTTTGACTTTCTTTTAAAACAATTTAGCTTTGTATAACAGCCTCTGTATGTGTGTGTGTCTGTGTGTGTGTGTGTGTGTCTGTGAGTGTGTGTTTGTACGTGCGTACGTTCATGTGGTTGCTGACACAAACCAAAATTTAAACAAAAGAAAAGCTCGAGCAACTCAGCTCGAGTGCTCAGCATGAGACAAACCTGCTAAGACTGTTGGCTAACGGAAACCGCACTCACACTCACATACGCACACCCACGCATACCAATACTTGCCCACACACACACACACACACACACACACACTTATACGAGCTGCTAAGTGACTCTTGGCTTTTGTTATTCTGGCTCCGCCTGCCTTTGAAGCGGTGGCAAGCAACGGCAGAAAAACTGAAGTATATTGTTAACAGGATATATAATACACAAAATAAAGTTTTCAGCCAAAGTTACACAAAAGTATTTCGCAAGTTGTGCGCCTCCCCCCATATGCCGCCCACCACGATTCTCTCCACCAAGTTGATCCGCCCCATAGCCCGAAACTTGCATCACCTTTCACTTGCTTTGTGTGTTTGATTTTTGGTATTGTTTTACTTTTGTTGAAATAGAAATTAAATACAAAGGAAATGGCCCCCTTTTTTCGGGCTGTGTATTTAGCTGCGCCATTTAAAGCCTTTAAGCTTTAAGACGATTTGTAATATTATTTAACAACAAAATAAAATGTAAATTGTAAAAAAATATATAAAAAAAAAGATTTAATTTTTTTGACAAACTAATGTGGGAAGTTAAGAAAAATATTGTAGCTTGCAAAACTTATTGTCGGGACTTTGAGGCTGCTTTCATTAGTCTTAAGTGCGCGCTAACAACAAGACAAGAAGCTGTTAGCCAGCAATAGAAGCCAAACTAAGGCAGCGATTAGGGCGGGGGGGAAAAAGGAAAAAATACTCGTTAAATGGCAGTGGCAAAAGCAAAGAGCTGTCCGTGGTGTTATACGAGAAATGTAGCATTATAGAGGGGCAAAAATAAATGTTTTCAAATGTTTGACGCGTACTGACAACAAATAAGCACACACAGACACACACACACCCACCCACACACAGAAACAGAAACGCGTTGAGGCTTCTTGACAAGCGTAGAATACACTGAAAGATATGTGCATACAGACAGGGAGACGCACACACACGCACGCATTTGTCTTGCTGTGTGTGCGTGCATTTAATGTCTGTAATTTACCGTTAAGTAGACAAGTATTAATGGTGAAATACCAACGGAATGCGTAGCGCTGCGCAAACTTAACAAACATACAAAACGGCCACAGCCGGAGACAAGACGAACGCCAAGCGCCCAAACAAAGGCGCCCAACGGCAGCCATGAAAACAAAAAAACAACGGCAGCTAAAAACAAAATGGCGACGACGACGACATCAGTTTGACTTGACGTTGAAGTTACATGTTAACTGTGGCGGTGCCACCCCCACGTACAAGCACACACACACAAACACACACACACACACACACACACATAGACACAAATAAGCAATTGTCAATGTGGCGCGCGCATGTTGCCTCCCCAGCAGAGATGTCAAACAAAAAAAAAATTTACGAAACGAAAAAAATAAGAAACGGAGAAAAAAAAAAAAAGAAAACGCCAACAAATTCCAAAGAAAACTCAACTTTGGATTGTTGGCATTTTTGCTGTGTGCTTTGAATGCTGAAAGCGGAACGGAAGCATCGTGGAACGGGCGAAAATCCAACAGGGCTTGCACAAAACGACCAGAAAACAAGTAAGCATTTGGGAATTCCGATTGCTTGACGTGCAGATATCCTGTACAGCGTACGTATGAACACAACGTGGGTAAATAATATACTATGTGTTATTATATATATGTATATACATTAGCTGACTATCATTTACGAGATTACTTTTGTGAGTTTTGAGAAGTATTTATAAAAAAGTTATTCGAGTATTTTTGTACTGAAGTTGTCGTAGAAAATGATTTAAAATTCATTCGAGAAACTCAAGAATTGGGGTCCCCAGCATGTCTGTAACATGCATAAGTCCTTGTTTATTAAGCCTACTTGGAAGCATTTAATGGTTACAGGGTATAAAAAAATATTTGCGCGTTAAAATAGTAGATAAGGCGAATGGTAAGAAAGCAGGAATGACAAAACAAACGCGCCATTTTCTTGACGTTCACCAATTTGACATTTTACGTGATTTTGGAACCAGCGGGGAGACGAGGCCGTTGCTCACATCCGCCGGTCGGGTGCCGCGGGCAATGTGACTTGCCATTTGCTGAAAATTACAAACTGCCAAACTGTGTATGTGTGTGTGTGTGTGTGTGTGTGTGTGTGTGTGTTTGTGCGCTGCGCTTATGTAATTGAGTTCGAAAGCGGCCAGTCCAGAAGCCACCGAGCCACGTACAAGGCAACCCAAGCCAAACCAGCCCAACCCAACCCCACCTCCATCAACGCACCCACCCCCACCCCCATGCCCACCCCAACCATACCTAAAGCAGGCCAAAGCACGAGCACATTTTTCACAATTCATTTCATTTTGCAGCGCGCTCGCTGCAAGGCAACATTATTACAAAGAATATTGTACGAAATAGAAGAAATGAAAAAAATGGCAGCATAACTTAAGGCGCTTTTCCATGAGCACACAAAAAAATAAAAAATGAAAACACAAAAAACAAAAAAAATTGGAAGCGTCTTAAACAAAAAAAAAACGAACAAATGCTGCACAATAATTTGGTTTTCTGTTTACATTTGTGCTTCTCTCTGTGCCGGTTGGCAACATTTCAAAGTCGTCCCCGTTGTCAAGTAGCACCAGTACTGGCTGACTAGACTAAGATGGATTAAGATTAAACCCAAGTAGCCCGCGAACAGCAGACTGCTTCAGCAGCAGCAGCAGCATCAGCTCTAGCTGCAGCTCCGGCTTCAGTTTCGCTGCCAACGGCACTAAACAATTTTTCTTGATTTCTGCAGCTTTTTGGTTTTCCACTCTTTTAGCTTTTCAACCATTCTGCTCGCTTAACAGCCGCTCGTCAGCTTTGTGTGTCTGCGAGCATTAGAAAATAATATTTTATTCGCTTCACTTACAATTTTTCTTGTAGTGCTTGCGCTTGGCTGCGCCACCAATCGCTCCATCTGCCCCTCGTTGCTGCAGGGTCGAAGGTTGACGTATCCGCGCCAGCATGTAAGTATATGTATGTCTGTGTCTGTGTGTGTGTGTGTGTGTATGGGTGTGGGTGTGGGTGTTGGTATGGCTGGAGTAGCACCGCCATATTGTTGGAGTTGTTGATGTTGAAAAATGTTACATGCCAGAAATTGCTGGTTACCCACATGGAAATTACGTTGCATGTTTCATTGAGGCGCCCGACTGAACAATCGTCTTCGACTTTTTCACTGGCATTCGCTTGGCTCTCAGCAGGCCGACATGTGGAACTAAAGCCCAGACTAAGCCAAGCAAAGTGGCGCTGAGAAGGTTGGACTGGCTGAAGAGCAAATAGCCTGTAAAGTTGTAGAGCATATTATTTGCTTAACACCCATTGTTGCGGTCCTCGTTAGATGTTGTCTAAGTGCTTAAGGAAGGATCCGGACTCGAATCCCAGACTAGTGTAAGTGTGTTTTGTTTGTCTTAGCCGTAGGCTATATTTAATAGATATATCTTTTTAATATAGCATATACTTTAAATAATAATAACACCCATTGCAGTGTACTATTTTTATAAACGATCGAAAGGCATCAATTTTTTATACAATCAAAAATAGTTTTGTATAAAATGTAGATATCAATCCAAATCAAAAAATCGAATCATCGATTTAAAAAAAAAGAAGTGTTTGGCTATTGCGAATAAACTTCATTTATCTAATTGAATATGTTTGCGTATGTTCACTCTATTTATAATATTTAAAGGTATTCTAATTTCCGTACTACTCGTTCAAGTAGAATACCCGCTGTCAAAATATGCTTTTAATCACTAGACTAGAGAGAATACGCCTTCGGCATTTTGCAATAGCAACAACAGTCAGTGGAGGTAACGCCGTCCCCTACAGGAACCCTATTGATGGGCACACGGGCAAAAATCAATTTTATTTGAATTTTACAATTTAACCAGAAAACCACAGAAAGCATTTTAAACGCATTTTTAATAGACTCAAATATGTGTTTTATAAAAGGCGGCTCGATGCGCATCCACATCATGGCCAACAGACCGCTGCCGCTGGCGATGTATGTAAGTATGTATGTCTATGCATCAATGTATCAATATATATTGATATTGTTTGTTACAAAATTTGCGCATTTACAAAAGCCATTGAATGCAGCGGCAAAAAACGCGCTAAAATTATCGTTGGCTTTTCGCTTTTCGCAGCAACAACATCAGCTTCATTGTTCTCTGGCATTTTATTTTGCTGTTGGAAAATTAGTTTTTGCATGTTGTATAGATTTATCTGCCATGTGTGTGTGTGGGTGTGTGTGGGTGTGTGTATCTGTGTTGAATGTTTGCAAATAGTCTGCATACTTTCGGCGCTTATACAAAGTCGCGTGCCTTTTTTGTTGACGTACATACATGCGAGTACATTGCCAGCAAATAGCAAATAACAAATAGCAAATATTTGCAAAGACCGAGCATAAATTGTTTACGAGAACGCAAATTTAAACGAACGATCGAGCATTGAGCCCTTATTAGCGCTTATATCAAGAAACATACAATTAAAGGACGAAGATCAGCTTTTCTATATTATTGATAGTCAAACAAAATCTATATGTGTAAATGTACACTCCAAAAAAAACGTACACACAATTTAAATTGAAATGTCGAAAGACCATCTGTTGAACTGTCAGTTTTGTGCATAATTCAAGCCGTTTTTTTTAATATTAAACAAAGGATAATTAACGTATATTCAGGAGGTAAATCTAGTTGAAGTTTTAAAAAGAACATTCTATAAATTCTATACAAGTCGTACTTGAGATAAGAACGACTTTTATTCTCTTTGTGCGAGCAGAATAATGCTCGTCCCTCCCTTTGACACTCCCAGGCGCTGACAATGTCCTGTCCAGACCCTGCTCCTTGCTGGCGTTGTCATCGAGCACACATGGCGTCCGCTCGAACCCAAAACCATAACGCCAACTGACCATGAAATGGAAGTGCATAAAATACATCAATGGCGCTGTAGCTGCTGCCAATTGCACGTTGTGTGGTCAAATAGAAGAATGTTGTTATAAGTGCCATTGGCACTGCTGGCGACGGACATCGAAGTGGCCATTCGGCTGACCCAACCTCACGGTTGGCCAAACAACGCGACGTTTGTCGGTAGTCAGGCCAACGCGCTTCAATGTTGTCATACAGGGTTGGAGCATCATCTGCCCCCCAGTCCCATCTCTGGCCACATGCACAGTCCATTTTGTGTGTGCGCCTCACCTTTAGTCCCGGCATCCCCCGCTGTCTGGGCATCTCCTCCCGCCAAGTATATGTGTCGTTGTACTCAAGGTCTCTAATTCTTTGGTATCCCTGCTATTGAAAATTTCCACTGGCGGACCTCGATACCAGCTTTGACATTCTGTACATAAACTCCGGCAATTTAAGCTTATAACAACTGTTCCCAGGCATTTTCTTTTCTTTCTCTTTTTTTTTTTTGACTGGCTCGCGCAACAGCTGTTGCCGTGCAGAGTTCGATGCAAACATATTGAAGGGACGCATCCACAGTGCCTGCCAAAGTTGGGGGTATCGCCGGCACCCCGAAATATTGTAACGAGCATTGGTGGGCTGCTTAGTATTTTTGGATTTTTTTCCACCAGCTTTCAATTGTTTGGAACACAGGGTACGGGTTCTGTTTCCACTCGATGGAGTCGCTTCCACCCACGATATGTTATTAAACGAGTATCTGCAAAATGAATATTTGTTGAATATAAAATGTTATACAAAGTTAATAATATTTCAAGTAATACAAATCTCAAATATATACAAGTATTATTTAATTCCACAAAATCATGTTGTTGGTAAGATTAAAAAATAAATCAGAATTTAGACAGTATTTAAAAAAAAACTATTTAATAAAAGACATTTCTGGCAAAACAAAAGACAATCTTATTTAGCATAATATTTATTTTAAATGATAGAAGACATAAATAATGTTGTGAGAAGTAAATGTAATATAAGCCCCAAAATAAACAAAAACAATACTTAATTTATATCAGGAAATACACAAAATCAAGATTTACTACTTGACCGCAATCTATAGAAAGAGTATTAGAGATTAGATTTGAATTACGTGCCGAATCCCCAACGTATCGAATTGTTAAAGCCTTTCCTGCTTAGATGGTATCCTGAACAGCGTCGGGAGCAACTTGCCTGAATATGTGGCCAAATATGTACTCGCTGCAAATCCGTTTACAGGCGCAATCTAGGTAAATGCTACTAGCTTACACACTGACACTTTGACTGGCGTCACTGGCGACCATTTGCTCCATTTTCATCTCCACTTCCATCTCCATCTCCATCTCCGTTGCCATCTCCATTGCCATTTCTGTTTTCTACGTGCTTGGCCAACTGCTGGCTTGCCAGCAGGTGCTGGTGCTCAGTCGTGCTTAGTTGTGTTTGTGCGTCCGTTTCTTGCGCTACTTTTGGCCAGTCCAAGACCCAACAAAAAGACTGTTTGTGCGCCTCGGTTGAGATTGGGGCTGGACTTGGCTGGCACTGGGCGGCGTTATCAGAGTCGGAGTCACGGCACTGGCGTCACGTGGTCACAACATAAAAACGTGATGAAATTTCACAAAAATAAAAGTGCTCACCCCAGGCTCAGGGCCACTCTCCCACCCCCCACCCCCCACCCCGAGCCCAGTGACAACGACAACGGCCGGCATTTGGTGTCGATGGCGAGTTGTGGGCGTGTTCTTTGGGGGGTGGAGGGGTACTCTGCTTTTACGATCACGGTCATGCGATTGCTTGACATGGCTAAATGTGCCTTAGCAGCGTAAATAAGTAGTAAAAAATTTATAGGATTTGCGCTTTGGGCCGCACAACAGTTGCAAAGGTTTTGGGGTGAAACAAAAACCGGCAAAATTAATAAAAAAAAAAAAAAAAAAGAATTTCGTGGGGTTGTTGGAGAGCAGGCGTGACCTCTGCTTAAGGCATGCACATCCCGACCGCATGATAAACAATTACAAATGTCACATCTTTCCCAAGACCGGCCAGGCAAACCGTCTGCTGCTCCATGGCCATCATCTGAGCTAAACTGCAATAAAGCCAGCCCCAAGTCGCAGTTGCCCATAAGCGTGCAGCTCATAAAAGCCAAAGGCAACAAACAGCAACAGCCAATGGAGCGAAATGAAGCACGAAGCAGCGGGCAACGGGCAGCGGGCAACGGACAACGGACAACGGACAAAAAGAGTTCACCAACGGCATCTACAACGTCGTCTTCAGCGCCTTTGCCTGCGCCTGTGCGCTCGTCCATTTTTATAATCGCATTTTTATGATTAAGACGCATTTTATGGGATTTTAACTGCTATTATTTTCGCTTTTAACTGTCACAATAAAGTCAAAGTTAAAGACAGCGAAAGCTCCAAACAGCTCTCGTCTTTGTTTATGCGGTCCACAGCATTTTCCGTTGCCTAAATGGTCCTCTGAGTAAGCAAGCTGAAGGGAAGCGGGGAAGGGGAGGCACTGCTAAAGACAGAACATTCATTCTGGCTTGTGTAAAGTTTACTATGCAGATTTCAAACAAGAGATTTCTTTCCCGACTGCACTATGGGGATAAGCGCATTTAATTACACACCCAATAACACAGCATTTTTAAATAAGAGATCGATGTCAGTTGTGAAAACCGACTTAATTTAATCTACATTATCATATCAATACACATTGCTGGAATATAAACTTAAAATATGCATGCTTTAAAACTTATCCAGATTTCTTTTTATTTATCAAATGAGGTCAATAATTATGTCTATCGATTAGCAACAATTTTGCCCGTAAAGAAATCCGAAATCTTTTGAATAAAAACACTATTAATAACTACCAGAGATATACCTAGACTAGTTAGATTGAGGTTATGTCGATAACTATCGATCACTGTTTGAATCGCATCATAGCCGATTAAGCTCGTAAATCAATTGTAAGTCTTTCATAGCGCTTTTTTCTCCTTTTCCCCGGCCATAAAACGATTAAACTCAACCACATTTACGCCCAAATACCCAAAGTCAATGCCCGCCATTACTGGGTTAAGTTTAATGCGAGCATATCCGCAATGTCTCAACTCAAATATACAAATAAATATTGTTGTAAAAATTGATAAGCCCATCAAACGGCAATGGCTGAAAGGAACAAACGCCATTAGCGAAGTTTACGGTTCAACGTCAACTTTTATGTGGCCGAGGTCGTGGAAGAGGCAGAGGCAGAGGGGGAGGGGGAGGCAGAGTAAACGCAAAAATGAGTACAACAGTCAAACGGCAACTCAGTCAAAATGCTCGGATATGAACTCTTTTTTAATGAGGTGCTAAAAATGCCGTTATTGTTATGACAGTCGGGCGGGCATTAACGGCTGCTGGCGCTGACTGCGGCTCTAAATGCCGACACGCAGAGCTTTGTGTGCTTTTTGGCAGGACATTAACGTTAAAGCAAAAGTTTTAATGCAGATGCGGTAACTTGGCTCGACGGACCGCTCGAGCGCCGTTTAAACATCGATTTGTAAATTGTTAAATGATTGCCGGCTAAATGTGCGTGGCTAATGCCCCGATCCGCCCCCATTGGCAAGGGTTGTTCCAACGGGATACGGTACACGGGACACGAAAGATTAAGGGTATATGCACGTCTGGCTTGGCAGGACTCTCATGTATGCAGCATCATCGCATTCCTAGCATATTCGAACAATGCGCGCACATTTTTTTCTTACGTGCGTTGGCTTAGCAGCCGACGGAGGCAGCGGCGGAGGCAGAACTTACATTTCGTGCGTTTTTTTTTTTTGATTTGAATACCCCTTAGCAAAAGTCCAGGGTGTATAAAGTTAGTTATATTAAGTTCAATCGGAGAGTTGTAGTTTAAAAATATGTAGAGAAATTTCGTATTCAAGAAAATTCTTTGAAATCCAATACATTTTTTATTTATGCATATTTTAACTTCACCGTCCACTTAACTTTTGACTTTAATATAATCTCATAGTTTGTAATTACAGGGTAATCCAAAAACTAGATATTTTGTTTAAAACAATTTAAAATTCTATCGAAATTCTAATATAGTATAGAAATAAGTATTTCCTTCATATATAGTTGCTGTGAAATATTTGTAACCAAGATCTGCTGCGAAACTGAAATTCCTATGGCTGTAATTCATCAGCAGCATCTTGAGTCCCCAACCGCTCGGCCTTATTAAAGCACTTCACTTACCGCTCAAGCGATTTGGCGGCCCAAAGTGGGCCTTGAGTCCAAGTGCGGAAGTAGCCATTGAATATTCAAGCAGCTAACACTTGTGGGTCCCAGTTTCCCGGAGCCGGGATGTAGTTGTGCCGTTTTTCTTAGAGGGGATGGGGGGATTGTTTCATTGGCGATTTTTATGAAACTTTGGCCGGCATTTAGAAAAATGTTGCCTTTTTGACAAACATAACACTTTGGCAGCCCGAGACGGCAGCAGTTGGCAAACAAATTTGAATTTATATTAATTTATTAGCATAGCAAAAGCGCAGCAGTCAACGGCAATGGACAGTGGGCTAACTGCCGTTAGCCCAAATCGCAGCTACAGCTCAGATTCTGTGGCAGCCGCAGGTCCAAAAGTTTGGAGAGCAGCCATTGTAATGAAAATGAAAAGTAATTCCACAATTTCCAGCAATGAAGTCGCTAATTTGAAATGTAAATTGCCGTGCTAAGCAGTCGCAAATAAAAAATACAAAAGAATAAAAAGTGCGAGTGCTTTCCGCCAAATGACTGCTGGCTCTGAATCCGGACGGGTGTTGGGTGGCGTGCACGGCTCATCTACACACATTTATTAATACGCGCATTTTTCACACCGGATTTGCATGTGGCCAGGACTAGTCCGGAACCAGAGCGACTTCATTTTGAGTTTTAAGTGTCGTCGTCCCCACCCCAACCATCAAAAATTATATGCAGCATTTGCGTGAAATATGCGCCCGAGCTAAAGTAGCTGGCGCTATGCAAAATTATGCTAATGCCGCGCCCACAGCCCAGGTGGGCGTAGCGCCAGTTGCAGACCCGCCTGCGTTTTATGCAACGAAATTTGCCAAATGTCAACCAGTTAAGGGGCTGGGTTGCTGTTGACTTTGGCTCGCATGCAGCTGACAGGTCGACAGTTGGCAGTGCCAAAAGCCAAAAGCTGCAAGCCAAAAGAGGGCACACATGCAAAACAAACGAGTGCCAAGGAACTTTAACAAGCGAGTTTGCACTTTAAAGAGAAAATAGGCAAGCCGCCCCCGCACCCACCCACCTCTCCTGGCGTCCTGGCATGCGATCCACGCCAGCTTAGCGTTTACCTACACACTCATAAAATGCGCATTAAAACATACAGCGTTGGTCGGGCAAAATCCGAAAGGATTTAGTTACGCCACAGGAGGTGGTTACTTCACGTCTATTGCGCCATCTTTGCATACACACGCACACACACATCAACTCACACACAAACACACACACACACACAGTGAGCGACAGCCAACCGAGCAACCTCTGCGCCCCAGCTGGTAACATGAATGGCTTTTTCATCCATCAAACATGGCGTCAAACGTCACAAGGCTTGGAGCACAAAAAGGCAAGCCAGAATGCCCAACCCCAGAGCTCTATTGTCGTCTAATACCACAGCGCCCCGGCCCCGGCCCCGACCCACGACCCACGACCCCCAGCCCCAGCCTCAGCCTCAGCCATCCCCCCGCATAACCGACGTACCCCATCAGAGCCATGCATCACTTCCGCAGCCGCTGTTGGTGGGTGCGGCTGCCACCGCCGTGGGCTACATAATCTTTCGAGCTTTATGTGCTGATGACTTGCTGAGCCTGAGCTGGCGATGCCATTGCTGTTGCTTTTGTTACTCTTGTTGTTGTTGTTGCTGCTGCTGCTGCTGCTGTTGAGGTCGTAGCTGTGTGGGCTGTTGGGGCTTACTGCGTGTTTGGTTGTTCCGAAATGTGCTGAGTCGGTTTTTGTGCTTGGTCGGATTTTCTACACTTTTGTTGGCATCACCCCGAGTGCTGTTCCTTGCCAATGTTGCTGTTGCTGTTGTTGTTGTTGTCGTTGGCTCAGCATGTTGCTGGCTTCTAAATACATGGACACACACACTAACATAAGCACAGACATTCATATAATGCTTGTAATATTTGCGCTTAGCCCTTGCGAGGGGGCGACCGGGCTGCTGCCCGGCAGAACGCAGAGCGCAGAGCGCAGAAGGCAGACGACAGGCGGCGCGAGCGCCCCAAGTGTCCTTGGGGCTGCGCTTTCGCATTTCAGTCGAGTTCAAAATGTTTATTTTGTTGTCCTTAGGTTAGTCGCTTGCTCATTTTGTGTTCCTAACGCTTGTTTGCTGTATCTTGTGTGCGTGTATTTCTATGTGCATACATGTATGTGTACCTCTGTGTGAGTGTGTGTGCATTGCTTTTTTACAGCGTTTTTGTGTATGCTATTTGATTTGAACTGTTTGCATTCAGTACTGTTTACATATCTCAGGAATATCTAGCCCGTGCCTCCGGTAAATATCCTTGATCCACTTGCAAACAGAAGCAGCAGAATTTTCGCAGCCGACGCTTCAAAATCCAAGATCTTAAATTATACTGAGTTGAGGAGCATACAAAACAAAAGTATTATTCCTACTACCAAGGAGAAAGAGAGAGAGGGAAAGAGAGACCCTAACAGAGAAAGTTAAAAAACAAATGTTTTCCAAAAGTATTAAAAAAAAATTTATTTTCAAAAATGAATATATTTTAAATGTAGAATCGATCAAAATGAAAAGTCATGACTAAAATGCCATAAAACATGAAAATCGGTTCAGTTTTGAAAAAGTTATGGATGTTGGAAGTCTGGGAGCTATGGATCTGAGAGCTTTACTTGTCAAAATTTTTGCCAATTTCGGCATGATTTTTGACAAAAAATTTGACCCCCTCAGAATCGGGTTTAATGTTGATTTTTATACTAATTATGACTAACACAATCGATTAAAAACAAAAATT
>SCDS01000986.1:0-28212 GCA_004149465.1 Drosophila nigromelanica | reverse complement strand
AACATAATATTTACCTGGCATTTAAGTTTAAAGAATGCATTGTTTTGCTTTATTTATATATTTAACATAACACTGCCGACCCAATTTCACCAACTGGTTTTCAATTTTGTTACAAAAAATTCACAATCAACCAAATTTGTTTTTAATATTTATTTTTGTACAATTTCCACGTAAAGCTCCATAAAAATGTATCCCTAATGAAAAAAACCAAAACAACAGAAAATGTAGAAAAATGTTACCTGCCATAAAAAGCTTTTGCCCCGCGGCTGACTCTATAAATGGTATCGATTACAGCAGCTGCCAAAATCCCTCCACTTTTCACATTAATGGATAAGGTGTCAATAATGAAATAATGAAAAAAGGAAGTGACAGTTTTTGTACCCTGCCACAAACAGCATTCACTAGTCAGCAGGAGGGGGCTGGGAACACCATGGGAAATCAACATTAACATCCTTCACATCCTTTACGTTGTCATTGATGAATTTAGCTTTTGGCTATCAACGCTTTTTTAGCTGTTCCAGTTTAATACCCTAGCTGAGGGTATTATTAACGTCATAAAATATTTAAAATCATTGAGGAAAGCATAGACCCTATAAAATAAATATAGTCTAAACAGAGCATATGTAATATTTAAATATTTTTTTAATAGTTCAAATTTATTAATATAATTCTTTAAATTTCAAAGCGAACTTATTTTAGAACCGGCTGGCTGTTTAATATTTGACATAGGAAAAGTCGGCCTACAATCTAAATTTTGTACTATCCAAATTTTCAGTTTTATATACTAATATAATTTTTATTTATTTATTTATTTTTTTGTTGTATACTCTCCACCATACATAAATTTCTGTTAAATATATATATTTATATATATATTTAGATAAATTTATTTATTATACAGGTAAGGGTATTTATGCTTTGTTAACTTTAAGCACTTACGTCTCTTTTAATTTTTTGTTCGCCTTTTGTCCTTTGGCTTTGTCTTGTTGTCATTTTTAATATGCAAGCCATTTGCCATAGGGTATTGAGACACTTTTTGTAACTTTGTGTGGGGGGCAAGTATCTCAATGTTGTGGACAACGGGGGGACAAATGCCCGTTTTATGTTCCATTTGGTTGCCATTAGCCATAAAATTGCTGCCATTTCGCTGCCGACTTGGGAGGTCATTTGCTATTTGTTGTGTCTCCTATTGCTGTCTGTCATTCCCTACAAAACAGTTTCATAATTATGCTCTTAAAAAATGCATAAAAAATTGTCCTTAAAAATGCTAAGTTGTTTTCGCTTTGGCGAGGACAGCAGGTCGTGGGAGACAGGTCCTTAATATGCTTTTATTATTATTTTTTTTTTTTTGTGGTAAAATTTCCTTATGCATTTTTAATATGATCCATAAATTTTTAATGAAGTTTTCGTTTTTGCTCTCTTTGCAGCGCCAATTGAAATTGTGTTGTTTTTACGGTAAGTGCAGAAATTAGTTTAATTGGCATAAGTTAGTGAAGGGACTTTTAAATTATGCAAATTGGTTGTGAAAAGTATTGTTTGGTCTAAGAAATAAACCATTTTAATTGTGTAAGTTTTCCCAAATTCAACATTTGTGCAGAAAAGGGTTTGGAAACTTAAATATTATGGAAATTATAAAGAGCTTTTTTCTACCATTTAACTTAGCGACCTCAATGCACACCCCAACTCATTGGTATTGTCCTGCACCCTTCCCTTTCGTATACCACAAAAAAAAATGAAGGAAAAACTAGCATAGCAAAATTCTTGGCCGAAATCAAAATTTTAATTGCACACGGAAAATTTAACGCCACAGAATATGCACGCTTTTCGCCTAATTGCAAACGCCTGGCACTAAATTTTTGTCTGGCCCAATGAAGCATGCCACGCCCAGACCACTATACAGCCCACTTGGCACACTTCCTCTCGCCCTTCCCGTTATCGTTCCGCGCTCAACTGCAGCAACCGCTAGCGAAGACGAAAATGCAGCGTCAAACGCAAAAACCGAATTGTAATTTAAAATTTTTGTGTGACGTTAGCATGAAATTTACTCCAATTTCGATTTGAATAGATCCAGGCGCAGGGTATTATAATATACGCATAAAATGTGTAACGCATAAGAAAAAAATGTCGAATTGAATCCATAAAAAACAAGAACAATCGGGTGGTCGTAACCTTTTTCATTTGCAGTCAGAGCTAAGTCCATTCAAGTTATGGGATCTGCAATTTATCGAAAAGTAAATTCGAAAAATTTTAAATAGGTCCAAAAGTCGAACAGCTACTGAAAGTGTTTTTTTCCGGTAACGCTTGGAATATAGCAAGTGTTGTATAACGAACGAAATTTAGTTGAAAAATTCTGTAAGAAAATAAATAAAATTGCAACAAACGTACTTTTTTCTGTCTCTCACTTAAAATCAAAAACTGTTCTCACAATCTTAAATATGAACTTTTTGATCCAGATCCCTACCTTCAATGATAACAAGTGTTGGAAAAATAAAGCATAAAAACAGAAAAACGAGTAATTCTTAAAAAGACAGGAAAAAAACGTATATAATATGTAAAATTGAATTTATTTGATATTTAAAAAGGTAATTTGCGATTGAAATGCTCTTTCTTGATATGGACGGTGTTCATTAATGTTATTTGCAAGTTTTAGAGTATTAAAGTGTGGATAGCACTGAACTTTATAACTGAACTTTTTCGATATGAGCGCTATTCGGTTAATAATGCAGTAACTTGTAGAGTATAAAAGTGTCGGCACTCAACGCAGATATCTGATTTTTACTTTATTTCTTTTTGCCAGATTTCTTTTATCGTTTTGCCTTAAGGCAGTTCGTTGATTAAGCGCCGCAAATTATGCTAACAAAACCGTGAACGAAGTTTTCGATGCAGTTTGATTGGATTTTTGGCATTGATATGCCCCAAATCTGTGAGTTGGACGAGAAGGAATTTTGTGCGTGTGTATTTGAGTAAGAGTGTCTATGTGGGTGAAAATGCCTTTTGGGATTAACGCAAGGTGGCTAACTTTTTGCACAAGCTTAATTAACAGCTCAAATAGCTGGTCAAAGCTCAATTAAGCAAACACAGCGAGCAAAACAATGAGAGAGGAAAAACGTGACTGTTGGAGAGAGAGGGGGGTAAGTGGTTAAACGTGGAATTGCACGCAGTTTTATCGCCTAACGCGTATATTGCGTTGCCTACTTTTGTGGGCGGCCATCAATTTTCGTTTCTGGCGCACGCCCGCTCGCTCCCAGGCTTTGCATACGTCAATTATGCAAAGCGAGGGGGGTAAACAACGTTACGTGTTGCACTTGTTGCCACCAAGTTGCAAGTGGCAACTTTGACGGCGTTAATTTACATGCCTGGCCTTCGATTTGCCTCCTAACTGCTTCCAAAAGGAGTTGCTTTTAAATCCGCTTAAGAGCTTTTACACACACAAACACACATGCACACGTAATTAATGCGTTTGTGCGCGCGATAGCATTGATATGCAAGTGTGTGTGCATGCGTGTGTGAGTGTGCGCGTGTGCCTGTGTCGGTCGCCTTGGAAATTCCGAGCTGCTGCAACGTTTTGTGGTATTTGCTGATTCGATTAGATGTTGAAGATGAAAAATTTTGCCAATGCGAATTCTCGATTGTGTGCGTGTGTGTGTGGATGTGTGTGTTGCATACCAGACTAAATAGGGCTTTAGAACGTTGAAATTTAGCATATATATTAACCTGAAACTGGAATTGCTTTGCAGAGCTTATAAATTTTGCATAATTGATTAGAAGTGTTTAACTCTATCGTGGAGAGTCTAAAAAATGTGTTTTGTATTATTCAGAATTTAGACAGAGCTAAAATAGTCAATATATTGAAAGGAATTGGTAAAGTAATATAAACTTAATATGAAATTAACAAAGGGTTTTGATGTAGTTTGATTAAAGCTGGGCCAGTTGGGAAAAAGTTACATATATTTTTGATCTAATTGTTGTAGTTGTTATAGAACTAGCATTGAACTTTGGTGTATATTTGAATATTTGTTAATATGAAAGTTGGAACAAATGTAAATGCAATAGAGCTACGATAAAATAGAAAGAATAAGTAAAAACGTTGCAGTCGGGTGTAATGACAGCGCAATACTCGTTCGCAGTGTAATAAAACATACAGCCAGACATTATTTGTGCAATGCAGAATTAATCTCGAATTAATTATGACAAATACAATCCATTAAGAAGAGAAATTTGCAATTCTCAATTTTGAAAAAAACATTTTTTCGGATATAAGGGGCGGGTACATGCTTTTTTTTTCCAAAAAATTGTATTTTCAAAAATTCAAATATTTTAAATGCATAACTAATCAAAACATGACCAAAATTCGATCAAATATGAAAATCGGATCAGTTTTGACAAAGTTATAGCTGTTTGAAATATGGGAGCTATGGATCCGAGAGCTTTACTTGTCAAAATTGTTGTCAATTTTGCATGATTTTTGACAAAAAATTTGACACCATCAGAATCGGGTTTAATGTTGATTTTTTACTAGTTATGACTAATGCAATCGATTAAAAACAAAAATTCGCAATTATAAATTTTGACAAACATTTTATTTTTAAAAATGCATATATTTTTAATGCAGAACTAATGTAGATAACAAAACATGACCAAACTTCCATCAAACGTGAAAATCGGATTAGTTTTGACAATGTTATGAAGCTATACATCCGAGAACTTCACATGTCAAAATTGCCCCCACAAACCGTGAATGTCGATATCGCACAGTTTTAAAGCCAGATTCACCAAATTTGGTATGTAGATAGCTACTGACCTCCGGCAAAAATGGCGATCTTGACATTTCGGGCACGCCCATAAGAATGACCCCTAACGCTCCTGCCCTTAAATCGGATATGCCAATATCTCCCACTGTTTTTAAGCTAGAGTTACCAAATCTGGTAGGTCACCTCCTTTAAAAATCGGTACAAAACTTTCGACCACGACCTTCCTTTCCCACCCGCGACAGCTCCCGCCCCCGCAAATTGCAAAAATCGAAATCTCTCAGTTTTAAAGCTAGTCACCCCCTATCGCACAAATTGCAAAATACCGAAAATGTTTAAAATAACAATATTATTTAAGAACATTAACGAGTGTAACGGAGTCGGTAACGCCCGACTGCAGCGTTCTTACTTGTTTTTAGAGATAAACTTGGCCATATATGCATCTATTTTTCAACAAGACCTCAATTTCATCTGTGATTTATGATGTTGCCTTTTGTTTTATTCCTAAATAATAACATTATTCCACAATTAAATACTGATATTAAAGTCGATGTTAACTTTTCGACCACACCCACAAATATGTGGCGTGCTTTTAACGCCCTCTTAGCTAAGCTCTTGTACAAATTGCGCTGCTAATTCAATTGATTTAAATGATGGATACACTGTTTACCAAAACGTAACAAAATCAACACACACACACACACAGCTCAGGCACAACACGTAGCACGTAGCACATCCCTTCTCTGTCTCTGCCCTCAACAAAAGCATACCCACAATTTTGACGCGACCACGCATTGATGTGCGCTCTCGCTGTGCCCTCGATAGGCTCCATTGGGGGATGGATGGGGGAACAGCTGGGGATCTGTTAAAGGGCTTACAGCTGGTGGCAACGATTGTCAAGGGTGCCTTATGAATAGATGCCCATTTGAGCGCTGGTCATGTTGCTGGTCACAGCTGCGTGCGGACCTCAATTGAGCCAACAACCACCGCAGACAACAAACAATTGACAATTAAATTGTTGCTGCTCGAACGATGCGTCTTCGCCCACCCACTAAATCCCCAGCACCACCCTCCGCTGGTGACTCGCAGACCCAAGCGAAATGCCAGCACTTGAAAGGTGTTGCGTATCAATTTACATAAAAAGGTGAACCACCAAGCTACTGTGTTTTTCTCCCCTTTTATCGAACCAACTGTTGCTGCTAACAATCCCCCTTTTTATTTCTGCGGTTCAATTTTCATGCGCGTTAATTAAATTTTATAATTTTTACGCACAATCGAGCGCCCCTCTAGGCAAAAGGTTACTGAAATGTGACACCTTAGTTTGAATATAACTCGGAAACATTTGTGTTTTTGTAAACTTTTAAGTTGTATGTTTATTTTTAAAGTTTTAATTGCCATTGATTAACAGGAAGGCAGAAAATCTGGATTATTATAAATTACAAAAAAATTCAATGTTGGTAAAAAACTTTTAAAATTTCGAAATTATTTTCTGTTGTTATACTTAGTATACAAGACAATATAAAAAGTGATTCTGAAGTTGGTTTTGTCAAAAATCAAGGCAAAATTGACAAAAATGTTTACATGTTTACATGTCAGTTCCCAACGAATAGTTTTTATTTTAATTTATATTTTTTAACGATATTCTTTTTTGTTGCATACTTAAAGGGTATTTATAAATAAATTTTATAGAAGAAAAAATTTTGCATATCTATTATTTAAAATTTGGTTGTCTTAACAATTAATGCCAAATTATTCTTGCTTTGCTTAATTTTGATCAAGTGTTAGGTAATGTTAGACTGACTTTGGATGTAGTTGTCCGTTGGGAGAAATTATTTTACAGTTGAACTTTTTATTTAATTTTGTTAAAGCAATTTTAAAAATCGTATGACTTTTCAAATTAAATAAATTTATTTTAAATGTATATTTAATTTATAAACGCCCGTGTTAATTGTTGCACGCTCCAAAATATTCAAATATTTTACATTATACCCTGGTTGCGTCTATTCAATTGCTGAGTCCGCCTAAAAAAAAAACAAAAAAAAAGATAAAAGGTCGAGCTGTGTTGAGTAACCCTTGAACCATTTAATTTCCTTTTTGCATTACTTTTCTGGGTTTACCGCTTCAAAAATTTAATTTCGTAATTGAACGATCAGATGCACCTTACCCCCGTGTCTGTGACACCGGCATACCCCTCGCCATGCCGTGTCCATTGCCACTTGACTTGGCTCTTGTGTAACAAGCAGCAACTTAATTGAAAATTTATCAGTTTCACATTTCATTTGCATATGTGCACAATTTTCCACTCCCTCCCCTCCCACACACATGCATACACACATACATAGATACACAACGTTTTTCCAATTTGCATCGTTGACATTTTTAGTACATTTGTGAGGGAGCTCCTTGTGTGAGACCCTCATTGGTCCCAACAATTTCCACAAGTGTGCACCTTACAAATATTTTGGCACTGACTATAGCCCAGAAATTGTTATTATTTTCTAACCTCTCGGACGCAAACCTGCTGTAATATTTGCAGTTGCCCTATACACATTTTGTTTATATGCTTGGATAACATTTTTGTATACCCTTGAAGCCTAAAGTGGTTGCGAATAAGGTATGATAGATTGGGAAAGAACTTAACATTTGTATGTATTTGTTTATTCAAAGTTTATTTTGTTGATAATATGAATCTTGAGTAGGGCATATATTCTACCGGTTTAAAAAAATTTAAATAGCTATTTATAATCCATTTATAGAGCATTTAATATAAAATATTAACAAGTAGAAAACAAATACAGGGTATCTCTTAGTTGAGCTCTCTCAACATACGCAATATGTTTAGGGTTGGACATCTCTAAGTGCCAGTTACTGCTAAATATTTCTATTATGAAAGCACTCTTCCGTCTCCATTCAGTCTAATTAAGTGATTGCTAAAAGAGACAGTTATAAATATATACATATACATACATATAAATATATAGAGGAAGATAGTTACAGACTGGTAGTTATAGATACTATTTGGTTGCTTCTGGTGTCTACTTATTGATTTTGTCTCTTCGACAAACGATAAAGTAATTAAAATAAATGAGAATTTTGTTAACTTGGGCGTAAATTGAAGTCCCACCAAGTATATATACTCTTCCTACTCGTCTATCTATTTATAATGTTTTGATGCAAAATTAATTGAAATATTTGCTCAAATAATTCATATGTGAATTACTTAATTAATATAAATAAGGAATTTGAATATAAATTATGTATTTGACTTGAGATATTTGCTGTGATAGGAAAATGCATTGCGACTGAGAAACGTTAAAGGGTGATTTCATGGCTAAAGTTTTAAAATATTATTTTCAATCACTTCTATATTAATCTAGAGTCTTAAAGCTGGTGTAATTATTGTGATAAAAAATATAATGAAACAGTCGATGTTAATGTATTTATTTCATAATGCTGTCAAACTATCGAAAGTATTTGATAGTGCACTATGCGCTTTTCGATTTCAGCGACTGAAATAATGCATGGCTGAACATTCGTTGTCATGAAAATGAATTTAAAATGGTTCTGTGCAGACTTTAGAAAGAAAATTGGCTTAAATTTGAATTTGCATTTTATAAGTATATCAATTTTTATACTTACACATCCAATGTTATATCTGCTGTCAAACGTCTGATCCATAAGCATTTATGAGCTCAGCTGCATATGCTCGATACGCCGATAAGTTTGAATGAGCCTGCAAAAGCTATTAAAAATGGCCCCCTCGCTGAAAAACTGAAGTGAGATGCCAGAGCGGAAAACTTTGAACGACATCGTTAAAATATTTGCGCTGAGAACATTAACTGCCTGTCGCTTAATGCAGGAGCTTATGAGTGTGCGTGTGTGTGTTGGGTGTGTGCGAGAATGTTTGCAGTGCTGACATGCTGCTATTATTAATTTATTTTTATGTTTAATAACAAGCTGCACTGGTGCCATAACAATATCGTCAATGAGGTTGTAAATTATGAAAACTTCATTTTGTGGCAACATCAAAAGGCGCCTACCCGAAACACACACATATGATGTTATCTTTTGATATCATGCCGTATCGGCGTCTGAATTTTTGTGCAATTTCGCTGTTTGGCAGCTTTAAACAGCTTTCACAATAATTAAAGCTGCTGGTCAAATGCGATCAGAGAGTTCCTGGAAATACGAATTAATCATGCAGTGGAAACTGCTTTCCCACAGAAACCCCAAGTTTCACACAGAGTTGACCCACAGTTTCCTCAGCTTGGGCTCATTTGCGAATTGCGGTTGGTTAATTAATATCATGTTGATTAATTAGTGTTTGTGTGAGAAATCCAATATTCCATATACACACACATATATATATATATGTATACATATTTTATTGTACACCCTGTTTAAAGCGATTACGTTGTTTGCTGGTGTTGTCCACACAGAATGAAAGGTTTCATTGCAAATTGACGTTAATTTCATTAGTCGTTCGCTGTATTCAAAAGCAGCTACGCTTGTGGCTTATATAATTATTGAAAGCCACATGGGTTGCAACCGCACATTTCTGGGATTTATTAATGGCACTTGAAGAGTGAATATCGATGCTAATGACAATGAAAGCAGGAGGCAGTCACGACTAGTTAATACCCTTGGAGCATATGTTAAAAGTGTATCTTCTTGAATTTTGTAAAAATATAATAATTTTTTAACGATTGGTTCTGCTTTAAGATATACAAGTTCGTTTTAAGAATAGCTAGATGTTTTCTTATTGGGAGCATAATTAAGATACATAAATACAGATTTTGTTCGAAAGTTTGTATAACAGATTGTGATAAAATGTTGTATCGTTGCCAATATTTATATGATAGCTTAAAAACTAAGAAACCAGATATAATATATAGATTGTCATGGTTACAAAAATTTGTTTCGTTATACTTACCAGTACTATATTTTATCATTTTTAAGCAGTCATAGATGACTTCTATTTTGCTGACAAAATTATAGAAACTGCAACAAGAGTAGAGTAATCAATTTCATTTTAACAATATTTCTATGCATTCTTTTACGCTGATTAGTAATTCCCATTTCTAACATTTTTAAACTGTCAAAGCTTTGGGGAACTTAATTGTAACGAAATTTGCTAAAAGTAAAATATTTTTTCTTAATATGCTGAATTAAAGAATTTTTTCTCATATTTCAAATAAATTTCGCCGAATTGATTTGTTATCCTAAAATGACCTGCCTGCAAAATGAAATCTTTATGGTATGCATGCAATAAAATTAAATAGAAATCAAATAAAAATTGTTTCGCCCCTGGACTTAAAACATCTTTTCTCTAGCCTGAAATAGCTGGGATTGCGTTTTTTCTTATTTTTTTATCTTCTCACTCCAGCTCCTTTACAAGTCTCAAACAAATCCTTTGCCTAAACAAATCCATAAACATCTTCACCACAAGACACAAGCTTAAACATCGTTTCGAGTCAAATTTGTTTGAAATTCTAGCTTGAGGAGTTCAGCTGCAATCCAAAGTTTGTTCTTTATCTTGCCCCTTAAGCATTTATCCGTATATTGGAATTATATTGCATTTTTATTACCTACGCGCATAAATTTGTTGTTTTTTCTTCGGTTCGGTTTTTGTTTTTATTTTTTGTCAAAGCAGCTGTCGGGCACGCAACATTTTAAAAAACAATTTTGTCTGATACAATTTCTTCTGTGTGTATGTGTGCGTGTGTATTATCGCCAAAATGTATGCAAATACACAAACGCATACACATACACATACAAATATATATGTGTATATATAAATTTAAGCAGCCGGCGCCACAAGCACAAGCACAGGCAGCAGACAAGGCGTATGCGTAATTTTTATTTGCATGCCAGACATCGACAACAACATCGTCGTCGACGTTCACCCTGCGGCTGCTTATCACGTTATGCGTGTCGTATATATATGTGTGTGTATATCGTATGTATATGTGTTTGCTTATACGTATGTTAAGCTGAGTTTTCTGTCTCTTGTGTTGCAGCACTTTGTGGGACTGCTAATTTGTAATGTTCCCCGAAACATTTTCGCTTTGATTTCTTCTACATTAAAATTGTTTGTTAATCAGCATCTTACCTGATCTAATTTCTGCATCGCTTTGACCTAAGAGATTAAGAATTTTCTCTATCATGCTTCAATGCTCATTTTCTTGCTCTTATGTTCTCATCAGAGAGAGAGAGAGTGGGAGAGAGAGAGAGTTTTGAAATTCCGCTTTGTGTGATATTCTTCAGCGATATTATATATTCTTTAAGCGCCGTTAGCGCTGTTTGCATTTTTAATCTCTTTCGAGTACGTTTTTTGTTGCATTACTGTTTTGTGTTTCCAGATTTATTTATGCTCTCTTATGAGAGCGTGCTACTTTTTTTTTTGCTTTATGTAACATTTGTATATGTTCCGCTAATAAAAATAATAATAAATCAGCTTAGTCTCTTATATTTAAACGCTCGTTATTTTTATGCACTCTCAAGTTTTCTCCCGTTGATTTTCTTTTCATTCTTAAAGGTTTTTGCTAATAGTGCTGCCTTTCTTTGCATTCATTTGAGAGATTATTTCGCTTTTTTTGTATTTATTATCTTTATGTGGCACTTAAAATTTTTTTTTATTTTTAAAACTTTTTTAAAATTACGAATTTCAGAATCAGCTCCATTGTGTTTCCTCTTTTGTTTTCGTTTATTATATAATTTTTTCAGTCGAATTGAATAAACAAGTTGTATTTTATTTGCACAGGCGAGAGAGGAAAAATAAATAATGCGAAGTGACATTTTTGTTGTGTGGGCGCCTGGTGTTGGGATGGATGGAGGGGAGATTGTGCTTGGTTTTATGATTGGCTGTGTTCGATGTGCGTGTGTGTGTGAATGTGTGTGGTAAGGTGTCGCCTTTAATGCGTTTTCATGCCTTATTTAAAATGATTTTCGCTTTGCCACTCAGGAAATTATTTTCGTTTATTGTTTTTTCGCAACGGAAACATGCGATATTCACCATGTCTCCTGCGGCATCTGTTGCTTCAGTTAATCATTTTATGGCCGTGGGTAATTTTTCAGCTCAATTAAGCACGATATTGTAAAGCACACAAAAGTGAACTTTTCTCTCAAGAAAAATAACAGAGGAATTTTTAATAAATGTAAATATATTATTATATATAATACATAAGCAAGTGAAAGAGAGCGAGAGAGACAGCAACAATTGCCAAGTCAATATTAATAAAATTCGATACGTCAAACAATTGGAAAAAAACAAACACACAGCGTGAAACACAAAGCACGGCCGAAAGGCAAAAGTCACAAAATTAAAACTGAATGTGGCACAGAAGCAAAGCTCAAACGTTTAATTAATCGAGTGGAAAGGCACATGTATACACACACAGACTCACACACACACACACACAATTCACTCGAATTAGTCGTAAACAGCCAAAGACAAACATCAACGTGAAGACCAACATACAGGGGAGATAAACGTACAAAAAAAGGACCCTGCAGCCAAAAGCAAAGCAAAGCATAGGCCGTGAATAGAGGCTGATTGGATTTGATAGAGACAGCTATGCTGAATGCCCTGTATGTTAACTAAGTAAAACAATATATTAAAATACTTAAACATTTTTGAACACGTTTGCTTTTAATATCTTTAAGTTTTTTAAATTTTTAAATTTTAAATTTTCAGGATTTGTTCGCTTTTTCCTGACCTTCAGAAGTTATTGTCGCCCGAGCTTTTGCTGGAAGAATAAGAACATGTTTCGCTGAGGAGATACATTTGCGATAAAAAAATAAATAAAAATTATGCAAGCACTCAATCTTTAGTCACAGATGGCAACAAATTCTTTTATTAAATAATTTATTATAGATTTATCGTTTAGGAAAAAAAGAGAGCGATATACATATATATATATATAATGCATATTAAGTTATATTTTATTTTCTGATGTTTTGGCAGACAATGTTTTTGACGGCGTAAAAGCTTAAAGATTTTCAGAGTGTTGATTCTATAAAGCCTCTTTTTGTATGTGTACAGGGTACAGAAAATACCAAATCCAATATAGAAAGTATGCAAACATTGTAGCTTTCGAGCTGAATACATTGTGAGGCAAACGAATTTGGCATATTCACGAGTATATACCCAACTCTATACGATAGTGTACATAGATAAATTGCTATTGCTCTCTATATATTAATATATGAGCCCTAAAAACCAATGACATTTAACATTTCAAAAAGCGTAGAGTAGCAAAATCCAAATACAATGGCACAGCATTAGCGAAATAATCTAAAAGAAATACGAAAAAAATCAATTCTCATCCTTGGAGCGTTATAAGTTGTGCCTCTTAATGCTGGGGGCGTGGCCAATAGAGAGCTTTTCGTGTAATTGATTGTACAGCACACGGCGTATGCGCAATGTCTTTGCCAGAGTTTCTTGATAGCAGCTGCTGCGCGTCCTTTGGCGTTTGTCGTTTAGCATAGTTGGTCGTAAGCCTTTCCAATGCAAATCTATTGCCACTCGCCTTTATTTATGCCATTCGTTTATTGGTTTATTTGTATAATTTTATTGGTTTTTCTTTAGCCTTCGCCTGTCATTTTCAACGCACATTTTTTTCTTTTCGCTTTACATTTTTGCATAGTTTTCTATAAACTGTCGAGTGAAAATCTGCGCTTTCAATTGCTTTCCTTTTTGCGATTTATCGCAGAGAGAGTTCGAGAGTTACTTGGATTGGTTTGTGTTCAGTTTATGTTGAACTTATGATTGGCTCTGGTTTTTATTTATTTATAATAAGTTTTTGTTTTTGTTATTAGTAGAAAATTTTAAACACTTAAAAAAAGAGTCGGGTAAAATGGAAACTCGTATTTGAATAAGTAGTTAGATTATCTTATAATTATCTGTAAATTGAATGTTTGTTTTGAATCTATAAATATAATATTAAATATCAAATATGTATTCTGATAAATATTAAACTTGTGCTGGGAATCTGATCCAAATCTTTATAGATAAAAAAAACATTCGTATTCGTATTAAAATATAAAATATTTTATTTGGGAAACTAATAAAATAATCATATTGACTATTATTCTCTTTTCTTTTTAGGTAAGAAATGCTCTCATGGCAATTATCTCAACAATAAAATACTTATTTTTCCAAAAACATCAGGTAAATTCAAGCTTGCAAATAACGCAATCATGATTTAATAATTTATTCCGTTTGTCATACACACATATCCATATCATCCATTTTTCTAACAATACCCCAAACTGGAACTTATCAATATGCATAGAAGAGCACACAGCAAAATTTGATTACATGCATCTCTATATCCGCACAGTTAGTGCTAAAAATCAGCGCACGTCTTCTCTGAAATGAAAATGGAAAAACTTTGTTCGTGCAGTGGCAATTAGAAACATATTTCGAACATATTTCGCCATTGTTGCCGCAGAGCTCGTCGGCGGCTGGCATGTTTTTTTCTTCATCTCTATTTTTTTTAATAGCAAATAAAAAATGGCGGCGGCGCCGCAGACATGTTTGTGCATGCCGGCAAACTGTTTAAAGTGTGCAACGGAAGTGGAGTCGCGGGGGATTTTCAGAGTGGCCTGTAGTACTCGGAAATCAGTCGAATAAGGGTTGCCAAGTGGCGCAGCAGACCCTTTCATTGTTATTGCTGTGTGCGTGTTGAAAAGAGAGATGAACACAAAATACAAAAATACACTAAAAAAAAAATGAAAAACGGAATTTTTGGCAGAGCTGCTCAGCTGGCAGCTCAAACACAATTCACAAGCCCATAGACCAAGTCTTTTGTTCATGCTGCCAGACTGAGTTTCATTCAATCAGAAGCATCAATCAGTTAAGAGGGATGGGAACGAGCTTCAGCTAGGAACAAAAGACTGAACGGATTTTCAACTTAATTTTTGTCGATTTCGTGGGCATCGAAGCGCAAATGCTTCTCGCTAACACCTGGCCAACCTGTCCACGTATTTATTAAGTCATGATGCCGAATGGCAGCCCGTTCACAAGGAAAAAGAGCACAACGTTTGATCCGCATAGCCTTAAAAGCTCACAACTCCCACGCACAGATATGACTTTATTATCATTCTCAACATCATCATCATCTTCATAGCTGTCCTGTTGTGTCTGCTTGTTGTGTCAGGCAGCTTCTGCAGGCAGAATTTTTCCACACCATTTTCTTCCCTTTTATTTTTTTCTTTTTTGGGTGTTCTTGTTTACCTTATTCCTTTCGTTTTGTTCGGTCGTTTATTCGCTTTTTCTCATCCTTTGATTGCTTTTGTGCATTTTTGAGTGTCCAAATCGTTTTGAGTGTAATTTTTCGCATTTGATGCCATTTACGCATCATTTAGGTCGCTTTTGAGTCACTTTGCAAATCATCATTGCGGTTGAATCCAAAGGGAAACCAAAAAAAAAAAAATATACTACTACCATGATTTGTGGCTGGAATTTATCAATAGATGCTCTTCAGATTATCATTTGATTGCTTTCACAATAAGTAATACAAAGGTAGCACATAAGAACTTATATATAATTAATAAGAAAAAAAAATATATATATAATAAATAAGAAAAAATAATATATATAAAAAAATATATATATTTTAAATATAGATTAAACCTTCTAATAAGAGAAAAAAGCTGTGATGAAAATCAATGGAAACTTATTTTTAGAAACTTTTGATTGCCGTTCAATTGTCAATTAGCACTTATTGTACTTATTTTAAATTAGGGTTTAATTTAAATACATCTGAAATCATTGTACAATATATGTTATAAATGTATTTGAAAACTGACAAATGTTTTATTTTGCGTTACGTTAACAAAAGCTTGTTGTACACCCTAGTTCACAAAAGATTAAAACACGTACTTCTAAAAGATCTAACTTTTAAGCTTTATACCTCATTTACAAGTCTTGGGTAGACAACAAAGAATCCTTTTATGCCTACATTTCTATAAAGAACTGACATTTGACACGGCTCATTATGCAGAATTCTGTTGTCCCTGACGAAGAATCACTTTTAAGTTTCTCGTCCACAAAAACTTGCACATCATTTGCCAGCTGACCCATTTGTAAGAGCATTTAAAGTTTTCTTTATGGCTGTTCTGACTTTTGTCAGCCTCAAATATTGTATAATTTTGTTTACAACCTTTTAAGCCCGAAGGCTATTGCTCATTAGTTCAACAACTGAATTTGCACACCCCAAGAATATTAGATATACAATTGTGTGTTTTTATGTGTGTGTGTGTGGGTTGCGCTGCCTTCGCATTTCAATCAATGTGCAAACTTTTACCGCACACAAATGCATACTAAAAAGTCCGCCAGCTGATGTTGATAGAAAAAGCCAGCGAGAAAGTTACGTCAAATTGAATTCCGTGCAAAACTTTTGCGTTTTTCTTCTTCTATTTTTTTCTGGGCAAAAACAAATTTTTAGCATTACTATCTACAGCTTTTCTACAACATACCCTATAGATATGAGTGCGAGAGGAAATTGTAATTAACTTGAAAGTTATTATGTACATTTCAAAATATTCCTCATAAGCACATATTATGTCAGTGTTTGTTAATAACAAAAAATAATATAAAAAATAAATAAAATTAATAGATATGTTTTACATCGGATTAGAAAATTGTACATCGAACCATAAAGCTAATTTTCAGAAAAAATCATTGCTGTTATGAACGATACCGTCGTCACTACTATTATTTATACTTTGTATAATATAACTATTCGATACTTTTCCGTTTGCTGTCGATATTCAAAGTTAACTTTATTCTTTACTATTTATATTCTATTCAAGCCTTAACTATAGTACACAATTTTATCCTGCTGTTTGTAGGGTATCTTATTCAGCTCTTAGATACTACAAGAGCATTCCTGCGTCTTTTTTTTATCCCAATTTTAAAATTGAATTTGCTTTTATTGTGGATAGCCATAAGCTGGTGTAAAATTATTGATGGCGTGTTGTAGGCGGCGTATACGTTATATTTTATTTAACTTTATTTCTTTTTGTTGGTAGTAACCGTACCGGAAACATTATGGAACTGATTTGCAGCCGACTGTTGCCTGCCTGCCACTTGCAGCTGTCAGTCTGCCGCAGCGCGAGGCGCACAATAGCCAGGCGGAAGTACAAGTCGCTTATCCAAGCAGCTTTTGCCTAGCCTGCCGCACCCTGGCGCGCCTCTGTTCTGTATACGCTTTGTTACGCTGCCTGTCGCATACTCTATTTTATTATTACCTTCTTCTTTTCTTTTCTTTTTTCATTCTTTTGGCGCTCTTGTGCCTGGCGCACATTTGCATATCAATTTGTTTCATTCGTGCACTTAAAGCTTTGCTGCATTTGCAGCTCGTTCTTTTCAGTTTTTGTGAGTGGTGGTGTGTGCCACATTTTGTTGCATACTTTTGGGCGCCGAGTGCATTTCACATTCTGTAATCTGCCCTGTTATTGTGTGGCTTCTTCCATTGCACGTAATCATGGAAAAAATCTGATACGCCCTTAGCATTTTGTCTTCTTATGATTCTTTTATTTATTTTCAAGTATTTTGGTGACTTGTTTATTGGGCTTTTCCTTAGTTGTTGCGCTTAATACAATGACAAATGGCTCATATGGGCCAAGAATTTATCGCGAATTTGTAAAATATTTGTTTGGTTGGCTTTGACGCACTTTTTTACTTCAAGAATTTATGGCGTTAAAACAAACGTAATATAGAGGTAAGAAATATCTTGTATTTATTTAACGTATGTCATTTGCAGCTGGCGCAATTAAATTAACGTATAAGAATTTTTTTCTTTAATTATTTTTGAACACAATTAACTATTGTAACGTAATTTGATTTTATGAAATATAATCAAATTTCCCTTTTTGTTTGTTAGTTGCAGAAAAGGTCAAGCGAATGGGTTAATCTAGAAAGTAAATATAAAAGAGCATATAAATTAAATATAATAGCCATTTTGTAATTTAAATCAACAAATTACAAAAATGCTTTGTGTACAGAATTTTATAATATTGAAATGAATAATTTATAATTATTAATTATTTATCAAACGTTAGCGTTTTAAGCGAATTTTATTTGGTATTCAACTTTTAAGCTCAATAAAAAGTATAAATATGAGACTCCTTTTTTTTAAATACATTAAAATATAAATTTAATATATTTGTTATAATAATAATTAATTAGTATGTTTTCATAAATAATACTGTGTTTTAATTATAATCTGAATTAAACATTTCTCAAACCTAATTTCCGTTGCCTTGCTCTATTTTGAATTAAGACCTCAACAAATATTTTTAGTTATTTACAATTCACATGTGAATAAATATTTGAGACCATTTGCTAAAGCATCGCAGTTTAAAAATTTAAATACGCACACACGTAGTGGGAAAAATTGGAAAAGAAAAAACCAGCTGCCTGGGAAAATCTGCACTGTCATTTGTTTTGACATTTCGCTAATAACTGAAAATTAGTGTTTCCGCTGTCAGCGCGTTTGCACATTGCACAGCGAAAATCGTGAAAATCGTGCAAAAAAGAGAGCGGAATTAAAAGAGTAAACGAAATGTGCCCGCTAGAGATTTAAAACACAAACGAACAAAACGAGGGGAAATAATGAAAAGTTGCAGATTTTACAATGGATGTTAAACCTGCGCGTTAAATTGGAATAGCTAAGAGTTGTTTTTTTCCCATTTGGTTTTTATTTTGCCCGTTTGTTGCTCTTCAAAAATTTGTTGATTAGTGCAGTTTTATCCACTTAAAGCGAATGCAACACAATTTCTTGTTTTGCATATGCATGAGGCTCCACTGTACGGTGCGGGCTGTTGTAACAAGTACGGCGGCAAGGAGGATACAACATGGCGATACTAAGCCTCGCACTCGAGCGCAGCTAAAGTGCTGGATAAGGGGTAAGCGGAGAGGGGTGGTTGCTACACATTGTGCTGCATCAGCAGCAGGGCAACAACACGAGGATGCAGTTTCTTATAAAGCTGTGTGTAAATATGAGAGTTAAAAAGCTAAAAAGAGGCGTTGGGCTTCAGGCTGGCAATATAATGAAAGTGAGGGGTGTGAAAAACACGGGGAGCGGTGAGTGAAGTTCAGAAATGCAACTCATTAACAGCCAAACATGGTGGCGAACCTTGCAGCAGAGTTCATGCAACAACACAGTTCAGTTCGTGTTGTCAAAAAGTCAACACTGGAGTAACTTTTGCAATAGTTGTTGTTATCACCAAACAGGTTGCAACAGCAGCAGCAGCAAAAATAACAAAAATTTGTCACGCAACATGAAAAGTTGGCTGCAACAACAACTACAAATTGAACTATGAAATAAACAGAGTTAGCAGCACACCAAACTTTTAATTGTTTAAATTACATTGTGTGTGTGTGTGTATTTGTATTGGAGTTGGAGTTGTGTTGTGACAGCAACTGTAAACTAGCTTTTTGGCTTGACGTTTTTGAATTTTTATTGATGTTTTGTTGAAAATTCGCAAAATTCGCTGAACATTTCATGTTAATTTCTTTTGGCGCGAGCTCTTAAATCGCTAAACAAATCAAAATTTTGTCAAATTTTATTGCCAGAAATGGTTTTTTGTGCAATGAAGAATTTGAAATCAGTGACAATTCAATTGGAGCTTAAAATGTTTTTTTTTTGATTTTTTTTTATCACTCGCAATTTGTTTTTTTCTTTTTTTTTTTAACATAAACAATGTTGTTTTATTAACAAAGAGCTTTTTATTAGCTTTATTTATGTTTTTATTTTTATTAAGTTTTTATTAAGTCAATGAAACACACAAAACAGCCCAGTTTTTTTTGTTTTGTTTAATCTCTTGCAATTCACATTTTCATATACAATTTGCCATTTAAATGGCATAGACAAAATTTGAAATTTGCTATTATACAAAAACAAGATGTTATAATATGTGCAATTTCAACACCAAATTAAACTAAAATAAAAACACACATAAAAAAAATAACTATCTTAAATCTCTCACAATTCGCCTTTATAATATGCAGGCTTTTACATAAAAAGTATGCATTTATTTTCTTTAATTTTGCAATTTAACTCAATTATAAAAAAAAAGAGAAATGAATATATCATAAAATGTCGGACAATTCGCCATTAAAATGCATAATTCCTTCATATGTGTTGCAAATTAACATCCCATAGTGGTTATCGTTGTTCCCATTTGGCACATTTCGTCCTTACTTGCACATTCACTTGGCATAATAATGAAAAATTAATCGCTGAAAAATCAGCTCATGCTGCAAACTGAGTCACACGGAGAGGAGCAAGAGAGAAAAAAGTTCGTTGCATACAATTTGGCGCCAAGTTTAATTGAAACGACGACAAGAGTGGCGCCACGAAAAACTGTGTGCGAGGTGTAAATGGCCACACAAAGATCGCCATGGCGATGACGGGGGGATAAAAGCAGAATGTAAGCAAGAGGCAAAAGCAACCGATGAATAGACACGCATAAATTTTAACAAACAACTAGCGGCTACAAAAAAAAGAAGAAAATATATGCTGTGCATACTAATAACCCAGCTACTTTTTCGCGAGCAAGCGAATATACCCTAGACATTGAAAAAAATTTTACAAGCAAGGGACAGCCGCACTTATATGGAATAAAAAATATGTGTGAATAGCTTCAGAGAACTCTATATTCTGTTTATTAAATATCAATCTTTTACTAGTCTATACAATATTTTAGTTTATTATTTAAGAATAATGTCGAAAAGTCGCTTCATTGCACTAAATTCTATTTCGCTTTTAATTGTTTAATACGATATATACATACATATTTTTTAATATTTCCCACTTGTTTATTGTTTGTGCCGAATTGTTTACCTATAATGTATATTATAGATGTTATGTTTTCTCAATTTTTGAAGTATTACTATTTTTAATATTTATATTTATATTAATTGGATCAAATAAATATATATAGCTTCTTTAAGTTTATTTGAAAAGGGAATTAAATTGAATTAAGTTTTAATACATTTTTTTTATATTGTTTTTGCTGTTGTATTTATGAATATATAATATTAAATTTGCATAATAGTAAATTGTATATTTTTGCTACTTTGATCCTACATTAAACGGGGTACTACACAGTCGCATACTTTGTTCGTGCACTGTTTTCTCGCTATTTTAGTTTTTGCTTTGGTAATTGATGCGCTGCTGTTGATGCTGCTGTTGGTGCTGCTGGTGTTGCCTTTGGCAGAAAATGTTCGCATATTAAGTTGTTGATTTGTAAATTTGCATTTTTGTTCCGCGCACCCCAAAAACCAAGAAAACTAATGCCACAAAATTGCCACCAAAACTCTGATTTAGCCATATGCAAATGCAAAATGTAAGGCTAAACTGGCAGCTTAAAATCACAGCAAAGAGTAACATTTTAATTTTAATTGTCAGTGCTAATGCAACACCCTCATCAAAGTCGTAAAGCTGTCAGGTGCAGGTCTCCCTCTCTCCATAGATCCACGCACCCCAAAACAATAAAGTGCCTTAATGCGTCACCACCTGCAATCAAGTGCTTACCCGGCCTCCCCCTCTATTCGCCACTGCACTTTCCCGCGCAGCTTGCATCTTTATCAGCATCAACAGGGTAAACGTGCAGGGTACTGCAGGAGTTGTGAGCTGCCTTATCCTGCCACTTGCACCTAGCAGCCTAGCTTACCTTATCAAAATTTGGGTATCATAACTTTTATGTGAACTTTGCTAACTAGTCCGGAAAATCGTTTTCGTTTTGGCACACTAACATTTATTTAATTGAATTTAATTTGGTTATATTATTGTGTTAGTATTGTATTGTATTGTATATTTATTTATTATTATATTATATTTTAGTATATTTGGATGCCAATATAACGTCAATCACTCTATTGGTTTTGCATAACTTTATGTTTATCTAACAATTCTTACCGAAAATAATAGCGGTATGAATTTAATACAAAATTACAAAACAATAAAAAAACTAAATTAATAAATAAACCAAAATTTTTTTAAAATTTACTGACATGTAAATGAAAAAGTTGACGGCAACTTAAATACATTTGACTTGGTTACTGTAAATTAAAATTAAAAATACTTAAAATTTTAATGAAAATGACATATTGAATAAATTGAATGAAAGTTGAATCAGGCTTTTAATGCAGGGTATTTAGCAATTGTTTACTTTTATAAGCGCTTTTCCTAGGCTTGTTGTTTAGCGTTAAAATGTAGGCAGACAAAAAAAAATGGCAAAGTGAAGGAAGAATTATGCTGAGTTTTATGTGAGCAGCGAGTTGAACTTCAGTTGAGCTGTGGGCCTTGAGAGGCTCTTTTCGAACAGCACTTGAGTCAGCTGCAGTTGTTGTTGTTCTTTGGCGCTGCCTTTGTTTTGGCATAAATATGTAAAGGCTTGCATACTCTTAGGCCTGGTTTTTGTTGGCTTTGTCGGGCCTGAAGACGCTTGCATTAAGCGTTCATTCAAGGCACTGAATAGAAGATGAATACACCCAACGGCCGCCATTTGTAGCCAACTTTTGCAGTTAATTTCGCAAATGAAAGCTGGAACAAAGAGCACAGCGAGTGGCTCTAGCTCTAGCTATCTCTTTCATTTTTCTCTTTCTATTTGCGACACGTGTAAAACAGGTATGCAGTTTCAGGTTTATTCTTTTATTTTATTGGAAAATAAATTATGCTTCCATGCATTGTATTTCATTTATTACGGGTTTTCCATACACTTTTTCGACTATCCATTCGCCATTGTAATTGTACTTTGATTTTGTTCTTCCAATTTTTTTTCTGTTCTCAATTAACGTGCGAATTCGTGTTTGCATATTAACAAGAAAACTCGCTGCATGAAAGAAAAATCCATTTTAATGAAAAACGCGAGAACTTATATTAAAACACATGCATACAGTGCATATATGTTGAAATATATGAACGATTTTTTTCTTTATCATCTGGAGAAGCGTGTGGTGTTTGCATCCCAAACAATTACATTTTCGCTGGTCATTTGTATAAGATGATGAAAATTCTTTATGGACATTACATCGAGAGCGAATCATTAACGCAGAATGCAATGTTCATAATTTAATTGCAATGATAATGAAAGAAAATAAAATGAAATGCAAGTAGTAAAGATATTGTTCGAAATAGTAATTCATTCATATAAATGAAAGTTTTAAGTTATATTTGGACTAATTTAAAATTTAAATTTATGCAACCAAAATCAAAATTTTGAGGCACTTTTATATGCATCGGAAAAAAAATATATAATTATAAATATAAAAATTATGTTTAAAATGTTTTTATTCTTTTAAATGTGTTGAGAACTTTCTTTTTTTTAAAAACTTTTACGATTTGGGCTTTGTGTATGAAAGTTTTTAAAATTTTCTTTAAGATTTGTTCACTTAAGTTCTTTTAAACTTGTTCAAGTTTTCTAATGTTTTGTGCTTCAAAGTATAATTAACTATACGTGCTATTGTTCAAGATTCTAGTAAGAATTTTATTTTACTGTTAGCTCTTGCTGCGAAGAAGAGCTTTTCAAATTTCTGTTGAATTTCTTTGAAAGTATTTTTGAAAATATTCGTATATGTCTATATGAATACTTTTGGCACCACTTTATGTTGTCAAATGCAGCGAGTATTTAGCGTATGTGCACACGCACACACACACACTTACAAATGCTAAAGGATACATCGAGGAGCTATGGTTTTGTCGTTGGTTTTCTTGCTGTGCAGACACTTTGCGTACTTTGTGTGAATGCGGCTCGTTTTCTACACACGTCCTGCTCCACATCCCACACACCGCCTCACTTTTTACCCTTTTCCTAATGTGTTTACTGCTTTCCACTGAAAAAAGTAAGTAAAAGGCAAATGAAGAAAACCAAACTGGCAGCCGCTTTTCTGCGGGCGTTAACCGGACCCATTTGTTGTTGACTTTGTGCTCCAGTTGCAGCCGCGATTGCGGGTTAGTGCATGAAAAATAAAACAAGTACCAAAGAGCAGAAGAAGCAGCAGTAAAGCCTAGCAACACGGCATATTTGGCTTTGCGGCAACTATCATTAAACAACTAAGGCAACCACAGAGCTGGAAATGCAAGAGGAGCTGCCATCTCCAGCACATACGCATGTATGCTAAAAGCTTTGGCAAAAAGAAAAGAAACAGCACAATAAACGGCGTCAACAAAAGGCGTTCTCAGTTTCCCACCTCCCACCGCCCACCACCCACTGCAACTGCTGGCTTTTGACTCCTGTAGCCTTTTTAAGCTGCTAACTGCCGCTGCAGGCGCCTTCAAAGGCCTCAGCTTAATGTGTTTTGGCATCGGTTTTCAAAGTGTAAGGCTGGAGGGGCCAGGACCTGCTGGCTTTCATTATGCATTTCGCTGAAAACCAAGTTTCTGCGTTTCTCTTTGCAGCTCTCTGGCCAACCACAAAGCCAGCCTAAGCAGCCAAGTGTCAGACTGTTTACCCAAAGCTGCCTTTAGCCTAGAGACCCTTCTGCCTTACCCCTCCCACCCCCCAACACCGCCCCTTTGACTTTTGTTACAGTTTTCTGTTTTGTGCTTTGTTTGAAACTTCGTTGTTTTTCCACTCTCTCTTGCTTTGCACTTTGCGTTCGGCTTGCGGCTATTGCAATTGGGTTTAGTGTTTTGCATTCTGGTCAGACTTGATTGATGTGTTGGCCCATTGTTGCGCTTGATTGCGAATTGATAGGTCTTCAAATTGTTGACATAGACAATATGCTCAAAATGCTATGAGACAAAGTAAAACAAAATTCTATTGCTAATTCTCTTTTTAGGCTCGCAAATTGAACGAGAACTCAGCGATTGCTATAAAATTGAATGAAATTGATTTTTGATCATGTTTTTGTCTTCTAAATACCCAAGCTATTTTTTATTTTTATTTTTTAATAAATTAATGTTTGCTTAGTCTTTTAAAACTTTTGCTTAGTCTTTTAATACATTTTGTGCTGAAAATTGTTAACAAATTTAAAATAATTCCTATAAATTCATCACATTGTGCTGTAACGTTTCTGATTAATTATACACATTAAACTGCCATAAATATTTACAAAATTGAACCAATTTTTATGAAGAATTTTTTTTGGTTTTATTTATATTTAATTGATTAAAATCTCAAAATTTCATGAAAATAGTTTTTGAAAAAATTAGATGCAAAAAATTAGTACATTAATGAAATTATTTTTTTTGTTTCCACGGCAGCCTAAAACCTTTTAAGTCGCTGTTGATTAAAATCTTGATCAAATATTGTTGTTTCTGCGACTGTGGCCTGAAACAAAGTAGAGTAACTTATAAATAATCCAATAAGTTAGATTGACCTGTATTAGCACTAGCCTAGTTACACCTGAGACTGTTTAAAATGCAGCAGTGGTGCGAGAGTCTGCACTTTATCCAAGTCAGTGAGTCGAGGACCGCATCAATACGCCACGCATTCACATGCAGAAGTGCAAAAATAATAAAAAACAAGTGAAAGCCTTGCAGTCGGGTATAACCGACAGAGCAATACTCGTTTACGGTGTTATAACCGAAAATTTACTTAATAATAAATATTTAAAAGTAAACTTTTGGTCTAGGTGGATTCGAAACTAGCTTTTAAGCTGAGGGATATTTTTACATTTATTTTTAGCTATTTATTACGCCCTCAGTGGGTGTTAACAAATAATTTTAACACTTTATCTGACGCAGGTATACACGAGTATATATTCCAAGTTTCAAGTTTTTAGCTTGAATAGCATCGAATAAAATTGCGTTCATACCGAAAGACAGACAGACATCAAGATGGACATTGCACAAACCCAATACACTCGTTTCACTTTGTGAGCGAGTATAAAAACAAGCAAGCAACATCTCAATTTGACTCAAGTTGTCAAGTTGGCGTTGCAACACTTTTACACTTGCAGTGTGGCAGACAAGACGAGGCGACGATGCGACGTCATCGCCAGCTGCAATTTCCCCATTTTCCCGGCCACCACCTACTTCTGTCTTTGATGAGCAAAATGTTGTTGTTGTTGTTGCTGTTGATGTTTTTGCCGTTGACTTTGACACCGTTTTGCACTTTTCGTTTCGTGAGGTTATGTAGTGAGTGTGTGTGTGTGTATGTAACTGGCCCCAGGTTGTGCGCCTGCTACGCTGACAGGCACTTATTTTCTTAATATTAAGTATACGCTTAGTGCGCCCGCGCTCGTTCCGTTCCGTTCCGTCCAAGTGCAAGTGCAGACGTAATGCGCGCCAAGTAATGATTACTTTGTGTCTGCCGCTGACAAATGCCGTCAGTCAAAGTCAAAGTTTAACAGGCGAGTTCAAGTAGAAGAAGTTCAAAAGTCGTGCAAGTCCTGTCAGGAAGTCGATTGCAGGGTGCGCGAGGTGGGGAAATTTGACTTCAGTGCAAAAGCCCACCGTACAAAATTCGCATTAAATGCAATTTGGCCGTGTGTGTCCTTGTGTGCGTGTGTGGGTGTGTGTGCATCCATGTGCATTACAGCCGATAAGAGTGCATTGGTATTGGGTGTACCCAAAAATAACTTTTCCTACAAGTTTTTAATGACGTCTGTTTTTTTCTTAAAGAATCTCTTTTTGGAAGCTTTAAAACTTTGTTTATTGCCCAGCGTTTAGCCAAATTTGTTGCACAAGTTTATGGCTTATGTAATTGCAATGAGGTCACTCAATCAGGCATTTGTCTGGAACACAAATTGAACACTCAAAGAAAGCGCCAAATATAATGCACTCAAGTTTTTTATTGTTAAAACTTAGTCTAATTTTACATTTTTTAAACTAACAAATTTTTTTAAAATCGTACAAAAATATAATTAAACTACTCAGTTTACTAAATTTTAATTTGCCAAAAACATTTCTTGCTATAAGAACTTTGTAATTGAATTAAACACAAATTTATTAAGCTGAGAACAAATTTCTGGTTTCAAGAATAATATAGTTAGCTCCCAAAATTCGTGCTAAGACAGTGAACAAATAATAAAAAAATTGTAAAAGCCATTATAAATATTTTACGAATAGTTCAAGTATATAATTCTTTGTAATAATTTTTTATTTATTTTTAAAATATGTAATTATTATTAGTTATTTATTTTTAGTAAAGTAAAGAATGGTACATACCTAATTAAAGAATATTTAAGGTAGTTGTAGGAAAAACATAAACTCTTTCTAAACTACTTTAATGTAGCACAGTGTAGGAATCGTTGGAAAACAAGTTAAACTTTTATGAGCTAAGCTTGAATACTTTTCATTCATCACAAACTTTTCATACACATAGAACTTGATTAGTAATAAAATATAATTTTTATACACCAAATATCCCAAACAAGATGGCGACTTGTGATAACTGTAACGGTGGCTGCGTGGTTGCCATGCAGGGCAAGGATTGTCTTGCAATTGCGACGGATCGTCGATTTGGGTTGCAGTCGCATACCGCTGGCGAGCAGTGCAAGAAGATTTATCATGTGGCGCCCCGTTTATATTTGGGTCTAACTGGCCTACATGCGGATATATCGACCGTTTATAATCGTCTAATGTTCCGGAAGGGTATCTATGAGGCCAATGGCTGTATAGAGACAACCCCCAAGATGTTGTCGAATATGCTCTCGAATTTGCTTTACGAGCACCGATTTGGTCCTTTCTTTATTGAGCCCGTCATTGTGGGCATAGATCCGCAAACCTTGGAGCCATATATGTGTTCCATGGATTTGATTGGCTGTTCGAATATAACTAAAGATTTCGTTGTCGCCGGCTCCTGTTCGCATCAATTGATAGGCATGTGTGAGTCCCTGTGGTTTCCGGATATGAATCCGCAACAGCTTTTCGAGGCCATTGGACAGACGATGATGCATTCATTTAATCGTGATGCCATAAGTGGCTTTGGTGCTAGCATATGTATCCTTGAAAAGGATAAGATTACGGAGCGGTTAATTAGAACACGTATGGATTAGTTGCTGTGTTATACAATATGTAGTTGGAAATAGAAATAATTGTGGGAACGGAAATATTATGTATGCGTTCTGTTACACCCTGTAAACATTCAATGGTAAAAATTTTAAAATATTTTCAAATTACATACTCAGTTGTATAAAACAGTGAGATTTTTAAGATATTCGCTAAGAATTTTACTATCAAAGTTTTAAACTGAACCGGTTCGATTGTGGAATTTAAATATTGTTATTGTCATAAACCAAACATGGAAAAAAAATAAACGAATCTCGACCCGAAGCGAACCAGTTTCTCTTTTCAAATGTTTTAATTTCAAACGAATTTTAAAAGCAAACATTTTTCTTCCTGATCTCAAAGTTTGCATAAAAGAGAATTTCCTAGAAGATAAATTTATAATAAATTTCTTACAAAAACAAGTGAGAAGGCTCTAGTCGGGGCCGCCCGACTAGGAGATACCCTGAACCCTGCTATCTGTCTTCATAAACATTTCAACCCGTTTGCATTCA
>SCDS01000985.1:0-20598 GCA_004149465.1 Drosophila nigromelanica | reverse complement strand
ATTCAAATATGGGGAATAGCAGCTAAATCCAACCGAGCTCGGGTTCAGATCTTACAGAACAAAGCGCTACGCCTAATGACTGGTGCGGACTGGTATGTCTGAAATTACACGCTGCACAGGGACCTACGCTTAGCCACGGTCGAGGACCAGAATTGCTTTCACAGCAGTCGCTATAATGACAGGCTAGCAAGCCACAAAAACCAACTAGCTTATCCCTTGACTGGAGCAAGAGCAATACGGCGACTCAAACGTCGCCAATTCTCAGATATTTTAGACTAAAAAAAAAGAAAAAAATTTTAATTATAAAATAATGGTGTTATATTTAAAATAGAATATAGACAGATAAAAGGGTATCATGTACCCTGTCTGCTGCCTCAACAAAATAAAAAAAAAATAAAAAAAAAATTATTTAAGTGAAGCTTTGAACAACTATATTAAACTAAATGGTCATTTGAAAATGTTAAGGACATAATAAAGTTGTATTTAATTATGTAACTGTATATCAACTAAAAAAGTCCCTACACGAGGTATCTCAGATGACAAAAGCCTATTTAATCCGCAAAATTTCTGATATTCATTTTTGTGATTAGACATATTCAATTATATATATGAACCACATCCATAAATATGAAAATAATAAAAAAAAATTATTTTCGTAAAGGTTTAGTTTTGTTTTAAATTTTAAGCCGTATTTGAAAAAACGTTTTTTTGTGATTGAAAAAAATTTGTACATTATTAATATAGAAAAATTTGTTCTGTTGAACTTAGAATCGTAAAACTTTATTTGTAATTTATAGCAGGTACAACTTTAAAAATAATCTGAGTTGGTCGATTGCTCTGTAAAAAATTTTTATATTTTATATTTTCATAGTATGGGTTTTTGTTAAATATTTTAAAATTGAATTTATTTACAAGCTGGATAAGTTTTTTGAGTATATTTCCAATTGTAAAACAACTTTTAGATAGTAAACTGATAATTCAAAGAATTTTTCAACTAGCCAAAGCTAACAATATGCCTAAATTATCGCATTCGACACTTGAGACTAATATGCAGGATATTTTCTAGCAGTCACTGCCATTGATAATAATGAAAATAAGATCAGATAATTCGTTTTGTTTATGGGCAGAACAATTTCCAAAAAGGTACTTTGTGTGCTCATCAAACTGTTGATGACTTCTTTCAGCTATTTACTCAAAGCTATTTACTCAGACAAAACATAAATGTGTTAAAGTGCCAAAGAATTTGCCAATTTTGATGACAAATAGGTGTGCAAAAAGTTTTCTTCTGCCTTATTAAACAATTTTATAAAAGTTTTGTTCCATAGAAATGCTAATTAATATCCAAACTTTAGCATGTTTTTATTTTGTTGAATTTCAAAATGAAAATGTATGGAAACATATACAATAATATACAATTAACAACAAAGCCTTGCAGTCTAAATAAAAAAAAATAAAAAAAGCAATCAAAAGTTTTTCGATCATTAATTTTAATTGATTTGCTCTTTTATGTGCTGAATTCTTGGACTTTTGTGAACTCTGGAGAAAGAATAATTTTAGTTCCGCTCCAAGCAGAGAGATTACTCATACGACGCGTATGCAGACAACATTCTGTCTGGCCAACGTGACGTATGAGTAATAAAAAAGGAGGAAAATTTTTGTTTTCCGTATTAAACTAATAAAATGCAACTCTTTATGTGGCTTATTCAGGGCAATGTGAGTCGCTGTTTTGCCGGACAACTCTTGCGTTATTAATTATTTCGTATATTTTTTAGGACCTTGCCCCACGGGCAGCTTTGCGTGCAACAATGGTATCCAGTGCGTGCCGCAGCGTCAAATGTGCGACAAACATGCTGACTGCGAGGATGGCAGCGATGAGCATCCGGTCGAGTGTGGCAATCTTTATGGCAGCAAGGAGCTGACCGATAAAATTGTGCGTAATGCGATTGAAAAGAAGCGACAACAACATCAAAAACTACAACAACAACAACAACAACAGCTGCAGAATCAACGCCTAACGGTTGTTGGCACGAATACCAGCGCCTGGGATTTGCCCTCGCTGGCGGGCAGAAGAAACCGAAGCATGGATATACCCTGCGGTACGTATTGACAATATTGAGAAATCAGCTTAAGGTTCACAGCTTTAATTAAGAAATGAAAGTTGTACATACACTGATTTCTAGTGGGAGTCTGTGTACGTGATTTGGGACATGTACAGCTTTTCGAGTTGGAGATTTCTTTATAAACATGAAAACGAACTATAGACGTGTGAATATTAAGTTTAATCAGCTTTATACAATTAATATTAAGTTTAATCAGCTTTATACAATTAAATGAGTTCATAGATCCATGCATAGATTTTTTTACACAAATTGTGACATATGTATAAGACTCTAATTTTCAAACTCCCATAAATTTGTCAAAAGCCAAGCCATTTTAGTTATGATTTGTTGTATATATGATTATGCATTTAAAATACATGCATTATCTAAAATATTTTTTAGAAATTTTTGGTGAAAAAAATTATATACCCTTTACTCATTTAACATTGAAAACATTTTGAATTCCGAATTTATATTTGTCATCGATTGTATTTGTCACAAATAGTATAAAAACAACAACAAATTATGAGGGAATCAAATTTTTGGTCAATAATCATGCCAAACTTGGCCAAAATTTTGACATGTGTAGCTCTCGAATCCATAGCTTCTATATTTTAAACTCTCATACTTTTATCTTTAACTCAACCGAACTTAATGTTTAATGGCATTTTAGTTATGATTTGTCGTATACATTGATTCATTGATTTATGTGCAACGTTCTTACTTCTCTAACTTCCTTCCCTTAGTCAACACGGAACTTATTTTGATGAAAAATTACTTTTATATTATTCTCTTTCTAGTTTGGTTCATCATGTAAATTGGAAAACACAATTGTCTAAATTCATTTCAAAAATTTTCCCACAATTTTTTGTCAAAATGTAACTAATAATATAGCCCAATTCCATATAGAGATGGTTTTAAATTTTGGTTGTAGTTTTCACTGCACTTCTTGATTTGGTCTTCGACCCAAGCTATTTGCATGGGCTTTGGAAGCTTTGCACTCTTCTTCTGTGCGAAGGTGCTGCCAGACCCTAGATTTGGATGTAACTAATAATATAGCCCAATTCCATATAGAAATGGTTTTAAATTTTTAATTACCATTACTTTTGATAAGAATTTGGACTCTGCATAAATATTAAATATGGAAATACAAAAATTCCTGTTATAACTTTAACTGACTTTAATATAACTTTTTAGACATTATTTATTTTTTACTATTTTATTATATAATTTTTTTTTTGTTTTTTAATATTTGACATATTTAAGTTATTTTTAAAGATTTTATTCCATAATTAAATTAGGTTTTTTTAGAGTGTAAGTTTTGTACATCTCTAATCCTGTCTGCATCTATGTATTTTCCCAGCTATTACAACATATCCACGCCTGTGCAAATGCAGAGGTGGCACGATGCTCTATTGTGGCAGACTTGCCAAGCTGCGTCGCTGGCCGCGCATCAGCGAGGAGGTCAAGAATCTGTTCATCATCCACAACAATGTGACACTGCGCGAAAATATATTTGCAAACTTGACGCGATTGCAGAAGCTGTAAGTGATTGATACGAGATAAGCTTAACTATATTTAGATAATGCCAATTCACAGTACGCTCAAATATAACAACATATCACGCCTGCCACCGGGCAGCTTTAGCGGCTTGCCGCAGCTGGAACGTCTCGAGCTGTGCCACAATAATATTAGCCAAATGCCGCATGGCATTTTTAAGAGTTTGCCAGCGCTGCAGTGGCTGTTCCTGGTTAACAATCAGCTGCGCTACTTTCCCATGGAGCACTTGGCCACCATGCACAAACTGGAGTGGCTCGTGCTGAGCCACAATCGTCTGACCCTGCAGAATGAGCAGCTGTCCAAGGGTCCGAAGCTTGCCGAAATGTAAGTTAAGTAATGTTGCGATTGAGACTGGGCTAAATGTAGCTGCTATTTGTTAGATTAAAAAAAAAAGGAATAGCAAGAACGACAAAAAATATAAAAAACACAAATAATATATAGGGAGCAGGGTCCACTGGCCAGTGCCACACCCACTTATTTTTATAGTCTCGTACTCGTTCAGTTGATGTATTCAAGCGTGAAATGCTTTACAGTGTCTGCGTCTCTGTCTGCGACACTGGCTAACATTTTGAAGGGGGTTGCGGGGGTCCATCGAGTGCAGTTGGGCATGTGTTGTACTTAAAAATGAAAAAGGGTATGGTATAGGGATAATAGTTATAAGCCATTATGATGTGCCATGGATGGCATAATAACAGTTTGTTAGAGCAACATTCAAAGCGTTTACAGAGCTGCCAAAAAAGTATACGAGCTCAATAAAGAAATAGAAATTGAAGAAGAAAAGGCAAATAAAAAATTTAAATTTGGATTACCTTTAAAATTACATTAAATTAAAAGAGTTTTAGGTAAATTGAATAGAGTCCGAATTCAAATTTTTTGTTTCCAATATGCAAAAATATATTTCACTAACCCCAACGTATATTACTTTGTAAAGCCTTAAACTTAATAAGCCATACAGCGTGTGCGATTTATTGTCCAGCTTTTTTGGGCTTTGTCTAAGCAGCCACTAAGTAACTAACTAAGCGACCCTCATATATCATTTGGCCAAAGAAGCGTAAAAAAACAAAGATGGGTTAGATACAGTTACGAGCACTTCAAAACTCGTTTACGAATGTACAGTTGGTTGCGATGGTTTGTGGCTAGAAAGCACATCTAATTTTGTTTTTTTTTAATGCCCTAGCAATAGTTGTAATAACCAATTCAACACCGAAAGACTACGCAAATGACTACCATAAAAAGTTAAAGCTATTTCTAAAGATTAGAGAACTGAAGTAAATAATTGGTTGGAATTTATTTATTAACCATTGACATTTTTCATAGTGTAACCAGCACATTGAGCAATTTAAGTAGCTTTATAAAAGCGTAGAAATTCAGAAATGGTTGATGTTTAAAAATATATTTTTATAATTTAATATATTGTAAAACATATTTGAATTTAAATGAATGCCCGCAGAAAACATTTGTGCCTTGGCATGCCATCAAATATATTTGAAATCGTTTTCCTGCTTATTCTAATTGTTGCTGCATTTTATTTTCCAGCTTCTTGGATAACAACCGAATAGAATACATTGGCGAGAAAACTTTTGCGCAATTGGATAATTTGGAGCTGCTGTAAGTAAATGGAAACCCCAAACTATAATATACTCAAGCCAGCTCAAACCCCTTCAAGGCAACCTCATTACATTTGGCCATTTCACTTAGTGTTTTTCTTGTTTTTCCATTTCATTTTAAATGTTGCTACCGCCTTCGACTCCGCCCCCCCCCCCCCCTCTGTCCACGAACTCTTGGCAAAAAGTGTCGAAAAGTCTATTGAAATATGTTGTACTTAGGTTTTATGGTGCGTATGCGTAATTTTTACTCTTGACTGCATTTTGCTTTCATTTCGTTTTCTGTAGCGCTATCATCGGCGCTGCTACAAGATTTATATGGGTTACATTTGCCTGGCGAACCCCTCTGCCCCTATTTTCTTTCCTGCCCCATAACTAGCACATTGTCAGCAAAATTGGAGCAGAAGAGAACTTCAAACAAATTGCGCATACGCACAGTTGACGAAGTTGATATTGGTTTATCAACTGGCGACCCTGAACATGTTATTGAATTCGACACCTCAGACGCTTGAATTTATGCGCCAATAAGCATAAATTTCACTTTCAATTGTTTACACATAGCATATGCTCGTAGGCAAATATTTAAACGTAAATGGAGTCATGTAAATTGCCTGCATATATGTCTGTGTATGTGCATATATTTCACTCATATCTGTAGCTGTGCGGCAATTTGAAAACATTTATCAGGCATCTTCGTCTGCCTCGGGTACACATAATCATTAATTTATGCATCAATAGCTGACAATATAAGTCAATGGGTCGTCTGGGCACCCGGCGCGTTGGCAAGTGAAAATAAATCAGCATCACAAATTGCCGCACGTAAATAAATGTGTGTTTGGGCAACGGCTCCCTACCACGCCGCCATCACGTAAGCTTAAACTGGCTTAATCCCACACACGCTGCGTATACGTAATATTTTTGCTACTCATCTAAGAGTGTATTATGAATTTTTGAAATATAGTTAGGCACATTGCAGCAGAGCTCTGGCAAATAAAAATGCTGAGAATGAGATGAGTAGACATTTAATTTAAATAACTTTTTTTTTATTGTTAAGTCAGGTGTGACTAATACTTTGAATAATTTGTTGACTAAGTTACATAATTCCTAAGTTACATAAGGGTAGTAATTGCAAAGACATTTATTATTATTAAAAGTTGCTTTAGAAAAGGTTTTTTATTTAGTATTCAGAATGCTGTTCTCGATATCGAAACATATCAGTACAAATATATATACAATCCTTACCATTCATGGGCTATGAAATATAAACCATGAACTTCGCAGTTTTCTATTAAATATTATTAAAATAACTGTTACTGAAATATATAAATTTATATTATTAAATAAAAGTTATCTAATGTTTGGCTAAATTTAATACAATATTTACTTCTTTACTATCTTTAAATTGACAGCGATCTGCAGTACAACCTTATCACACACATACATAAGGAAGCCTTTGCAAATCTAACAGCTATTCTGGATATGTAAGTAATGTACAGAAGAACATAAGAATATTTAATATGAAACGTTCGCTAAGCATGAATTATGGCTCACCAGTAATTAGCATAATCATACAAGTAATGTGCACCCGGACAGGGTAAATAAACTCAGCAATGAATGGCCGAAGAACAAAGGAAAGACACAATCTGAACAATGACAGTTTCCATTAAAAACCAAATTTTGGGAGTTTACAAAGAGAAACTAAAATTTGATTGTTTTATTTTTGCATTCGAGCCTTCAAATATTTATTTATTATTAAGCTTCAATAGTTGTTAATAGAACTAGAGCTAACTTAAAAGCTTTAGCACTATATTAAAATTTTACTTTTTAGAAAACAATAGTTATAATTTTTTTTATCGGCAATCTAACGTTTGTGCTATTTATTGTTTTATATATCAGATCAATCACACTTTCAATTTGGTAGTTTATGAACTTGGCCACGCCTTCTAATTTGACTACTTATTGCTTAAATATTAGCACAGAGCTAGTCAAACCTTTATGGCCCAAGTCGTATGAAATCTGTGTGTGGTAAATCACAACAAATAATACTCTTTATGTACTATAAGCGAAAATGTAGCAGTGGCTAATAAAAATGTTAATAGCTGTGACGTGAAGTTAGCTTAAAGTAAACTTGATTTGGCGGGTGCTTCATAAGCAAGAAATTTTTAAAGTGTTTCTCTGATATGACAACTTTAACTAAACTAATACTAAGAACTTACATAACAAATAAAAGTATGATTTTTATATTTTAAAATTAAATTCAAAGATATAAATATTGTTTGGTACTATTACCAATAGCAATATTTTTTCTTGATATAACTTTTACTACATAATAATTTTTAATTGAAATGAATGTTCCACATTTTTTGATTTTCTTTTTTAAATCGGGTTTAAACATTTTTATGCATTAAACGTAATACAAATATTTTTAAACACATATTGCAACCTTTTTTTAATACTCCTTGATTTTTGTATTATTTAAATAAAATACGCTCTTTTCTAATAATAATATGTATACAAATTTAGACTAGTTCTGTGTGCACTTTGAGATACATTGGTATCTGGAAGACACGCGCAAAGTGGAAGAGCCCCACAATTTATGGGTTTAAGTCAGTTCGATTTCTTAAGCTTGTACAGTTACTTATGCCATGTCTTGCTCACATACATATATATGTAACGTATATATACATCTGATATCTATATATATATATGTATATCAATATTATATTTAATAAATGTGGTTACCAGTCTTACAACTTCCCAAGTCTGGCAGTCTGTCAGTCTGTGGCGTTAATAAATTTACCAATCCAACTAACACATACATCAGCATCAGCATATCAATGCCAAGAGCCACACACACACACACATGTACACATACTGGAAGAAATATGTTGTTCCTGTCACTTGACCAAAAATTGGCGCACAAAAAAATATTTAACCAAATGTATTTGTAGCTCTTGTATCTTGTGGGCAATGCGCGCTGTCTGCGGCGTTGACTTTTGGGGCCAAGGGGGCAAGTTGACGGCTTCAGGCGACGACAGCAGCAACAAATAAACAAACAGTATTATGACCAAATAAAAATGCAAATAAATTTGTATTTTATGCGAAAACAATTTCGACATAGTAGCGCCTGGTTTGCTGACGGACAGCTCCGGTTCGGACCCCTATACGCCGGATTTTGTTAGCCAGTCGCTGCCATAATGAAGGAGTTTATTGAAATTGGCGCTGAGCTTGGTCTTATGGCCATTATTATCCCCAAAGTCATTGTTGGCAGTGAGTGAAATCCTTTGCTTGCCTGTTGATGTTGCCCCACGGGCACATACACACTGGGTGTGTGTGTGTGTGTGTGCGCGTGTGTTTATTTTTGCATACAAATAATGCGCCTGCACGCGTGCTGTGAATTTTTGAACAGTTTCGTAGCGTCAAGTTCATAAAACAAATGTGACTTTTATGGCACTACGTTTTGTATCTTACAGATACACAGCTCACATGCCATTGTATCTGTGTATTTTTGTGCTTGTGTGTACGTGTGTTTCTTCCTTTAAATGCCGCTCACATTTCTGCTGAGTTGTTTTCCTGACCAGCCCCCGTCGTGCATTACTTTGTACTTTTGGCCAGTTGGATATAAAAAATCGCTGCACTAATTTGATTTTTGTCATTCCAACAAAATTCGCACTGACAGCTCATTTTGGTTAAGCTGCTTTTCGACCAACAAGTGTACAGGGTGATTTTCTTTATTGTTTGTTGTTTTGTTGCTCTTTCTGGAGTTAAAGCGCAATGACGTTAATTGTGGCCAATGATGGTAAGGCCATGGCAAACAAAATCCCCCACCATGGCAAGCGGCGCACGCGAGGACATTGCTCGAAAGGATTCGCAACGGTACGTGCCATTTCCACTGATTGTCCTAATACCATCATTTAATTGTGGCAAATGCCAACAAATGGTTTCACCCCACGCAGTTGTTACATTTTGTAATGCCTTTGTAGCGGGGAAAAAATATATTGGAGGGTCTCACAATTTAAAAAATAGCAGATACACTCTTACGATTCACACAAAATATAATTTTTCAATTTTTACTCATTTTAAAATCGTGAAAAACACTTAACTCGCTAAATAATTAAAATATAATTTAATATATTTAAGAACAATAATGAAATATGCTTAACGTAAAAAAAATAATAATAATAATAATTAAATTAAATACAGGAGTGACCCAATAATTTCGACTTTTAACATAACAAAATTATGCTATATAATATAATAATGTAATATACACATACATAACATGCCTCGATAGGTACTTTAAAGTAACTGATAAAAGTTTTATTTTTTGTTTTCTTTATTTCGACAAAAACTTAAATTTATTCTCTTAATTTTGGGTACTAGTTTGCTATAAAATCAAGATAAATATATATTAATTTTTTCCGAAATTTTCCAATTGTGCTAATATAAAAATTTCTTCGAAATATTTTTTTCAGATTTATAAAAATTGTTTACCTTTTATACATATATTATCACGTAATTATTTTCACTAGATTTTACTTAAGGCTAATAAAGTGCATAAAATATGAATTTTTAAATTGCCTTAATTAAGAAAGGGCATTCACGCAGTCGTTGTTTGATCGTTGGCTTACATCTTAAGCTTCAGTTCGTGTTGTGCCATTGCACTATTTGACATGTTGTTAAGTGCGCATTGACCGGCCCGCTACCCCTTGTGTGTTGTATCTGTAATGTGTGTGTGTGTGTGGGCGCTCTACTGACGCATTATGTTGCCTACTTTCGTGCGCAGGCAACCGCAGAGCAACACACACAAACACACACGTGGGTGTGCCTGAGCAAAAGCAATGGGCATTACTTGGGCTACTTATGAAGAGGAGGAGGTCACTTAGTTCAGGCCGGCAACTTGTTGCCCCCGCTTGAGAAATATGTTAATTGTCGTCTGAATTTGTTAGAGGCCCGAAAAACCAGCTGCTCTGACATTTATGCAGTTATTAAGTAGCGTATTTAATGCCGGGACAACCGCACAAAGCCGGGCCTTGTTTTTTTTTTTTTTGAGGAAGGGGTATTAAATGTCGTAGAATTTACATAAAATTGCGGGACAAGCATCAATCGTCAGGGTAAGGGGGTGTAAGGGGATGCGACAGCATTATCAAAAAGCAATTTATGCTACAAGTAAAACATTTACTTTATGGTTAAGCTAGCTTTCAGCGCCTCCTCAAACCCAATCCCACAGCATGCAATGCAACTTTATAGCTGGCAAGCAATTACCAGCTAGAGGGTTGCTGCTGTAACGGCTGCGAGAGGCGTTCGGGTGGGGGCGTGGCGTATTGTCTTTGTGCGGCAAGCCATAAAAACAAACTGTTTTCAGTTGACGCCGGCATTGATTGACCAGACAAGTGCAACGAATGGAGCTAAATAGCATCAACATCAGCTGCTGCACTTCACAGAGCGCAGAGCGGATATGAGGGGACTGAGCGGAAGAAGGAGCTATAGCTAAAGCTGGAGCCAGCACCGACGTCTACAAGCTGTCATGAATGATGCGCGTCTTTCCTGTGACTGACCAACTTACCGCCCCACTCCCAAGTTGAACTATATCTGTGTGCAGTGATTTATATTGTGCACATCCACACACAGCTATTAAATAAGAATTTTCGTTATTATGTCGCACACATTACTGTTGTTCTTCTAGATTTCATTGTGGAACTTTTAAAGCTGTTGGGCAATAAAACCGAAACTTTTTAAAGACCTACTTCTTTACACTCAAAGAATTTGTCAAATAGGGCATAAACGTTTTCAAATTGCAGCCAAGGTGCACATTTCTTAAGCTAAACACGAAATTTGAATTTAAACTATTTTTTTTTTCAATTTTAAATGCATAAAAATTAGGCTTGAATATTATACACTAATCCAATTTTAGGAACGTCTGACGCTTTATTTAAATATACAAATTGTTTCACAAAATATTTGTAAATTAAATTTTAGACGTTTTTGTTTTATATGAAATAAAATAATTATTTCAAATTAGTTTTAAAAAAATTAAAAAACCGAATTATACTTTTAATTTTAAGAACAACATGTTATATATTCTTTACCATTTATACTAAAATTTGGAACTTTATTTTTTCCGAGTGTAGTTTTTGTATATATCTATATGTACATATGTAATTCTGGCAGTTGAAAGCGTCGTCAAATGTTGTCTTCTGTTGTGTTGCTTTTATCAGCATAAAATTCGTGTGCGCCCATTATTTGGCTTATGCAGCGTATACGCAATTTTCTACATTGTACAGACGTCTTACCTCATGCATTGTTTTGTTCTGTTTTTTCTCCGCTTATACAGCCGCCTCATTGGCAATCCTATTAAAGAATTATCTGGCGAAACATTTCTGTACAACACACACCTGGAGGCACTGTAAGTAAGCAAGCATTCAGCACAATGCTTCGGCTATAAATAGGGCCAGACATCGGCCATTTGGGGTTAAAAATTAACTTGAATTTATTATGTACGCAGTCCCCAGAGTTTGCTACTTTACAATTTAAGAATAGCTATTTATATTTTTTAAGAAATCAAAAAAAGCCGCTAATGTTTAAATTCTGTTAAATACAATGTTTAAGTTCTGTAAAATATAATTATTAGAATATACATTTTTAAAAATCTTAAAATAGCATGTTAAGCTCTTACTAGCTGCATTATCTATTACTAGGTATTTCAGGAAAAAACATTTTTTTTAACTCAAAAAAATTTTAAAAATGTATTTTTTCTTTCATATATTTTTAATTAATTTATTAGTTATATTAGTTTTAGTTGGGGCTATTAAATGGGGCTATATTCTCAAATACTATCTTAATATCCCACTCCTTAACTTTGGAACTAAACAGCTCCCTGGCGCACATGCCGCTGCCCATAGACCGCAGACTGTTGAAATCCTTGAACGTATCCTTCTTGAACCTGACCGGCATCGAGTTCGATCGGATTGATTTTACGGCGCTCAATGAGATGCGAAATCTGAAGTACATTGTCTTCGATCGTTTCTTCTACTGCTCAATGACGCCGCATGTGCTGATGTGCAGGCCCAAAACGGATGGCGTTAGCTCCCTACAGGATCTGTTGAGCAAACCCTCGCTGCGCTACTCCACATGGTTCATGGCAACGTTATCAATAGTAGGCAACCTGATGGTCCTTTGGGGTCGTTTCATCTATCGCGATGAGAACGTGGCAGTCACCATGGTCATCCGCAATCTGGCGCTGGCCGATATGCTGATGGGCTTCTATCTGCTCATCATAGGCGTGCAGGACTTTCGCTACAGGGATGAGTATTACAAGTGCGTTTTTCTTTTTGAACGAAACTGTTTTCGTTTTAACAGGATTTGAAATATTCTATGAAGTCATTTAATTAACTTACATTATTTTTATTTTTATTTTTTTTATTTATTTTAAAAATCGACAAACAATATACCATATTTTTCAAATATTTTTTATAATTTTCAAATCTTTTCATTCTTTTCGTCACAAAATTAAGTGTCAAAAATTGTTTGGACTTGAATGTGCTTTCGCCATTATATTGTTACCTCGTTTATAGGTGTTTTTGTTTATATTTGAATTAGTTTTCATTTTTGCCAAATCATTATTTATTTCTGTTTTAAATTTAAATGTTTAGGCACAGAAAATAAGCTATCAAGTAAACACTAAAAAGAATTTGTAAGTACTGTTAATTGTACTATTAAGTTGGTTTTATTTTAATCCAAATTTGTATATACATTTAATGGAGTCGTATCCAACGTGTTTAATCTATTTTTAGGGTGGCCCGCGAGTGGATCAACTCGTGGCAGTGCAAGGCAATTGGCACACTTGCCGTTAGCTCCTCGGAGGTGTCCATGCTGATACTGGCCTTTATGTCGCTGGAGCGTTTTCTGCTCATTGCGGATCCGTTTCGTGGCCATCGGAGCATCAGCGTGCGCTTCATCTACTTCTCGCTGCTGTGCATTTGGCTGACTGGCGTGGGCCTGGCAGTTACACCCGTGGTCATCTGGTATACGATTAGCTCCCAGTACTATGGCAGCAATACGGGCACCTGTTTTCCACTGTTCATACACGAGGCCTATCCGATGGGCTGGCAGTACTCGGTTTTTGTTTTTCTGGGCGTCAATTTGCTGCTGCTGATCATGATTGCCATATTGTATACGGCCCTATTGATATCAATTTGGCGTACGCGCAGCGCCACGCCCCTTTCGCTGCTGGACTGCGAATTTGCGGTGCGCTTCTTCTTCATTGTGCTGACAGATGTGATGTGCTGGGCACCGATAATGGTCATGAAATTTTTGGTATTCTTCAAGCACAGCATCTCGGATGACATCTACGCCTGGCTGGTGCTCTTCATATTGCCACTAAACTCCGCAGTTAATCCGCTACTCTACACCTTCACCACGCCCAAGTATCGCAATCAAATTCTGCTGCGCGGCTGGAAGAAGATAACGTCGCGCAAACGCGCCGAGACGGGCCACGGAAATGTGGCCAATACCACAACGGGCACTGCGACGGGCTCCTCACAGAATCCGGACGAATACACTATCACCACCTCGGGTATTAAGGCAATGCCACTGGCTTTGACGCTGAGCCACTGAATCGCTCGGATTTTGGTTTTATGTGCTCCATATTTTTAATGTCTATACTATGATATATATGTATGTATCTATATGTCTATATGTGCATCCAAGTCATTGTTAACCAACCCAACAAAAGCGTGAAATACATTTAATGTGATATTTGTAATCGGTTGTCAACTTTTTACTGTGCAAATGGGGTAAGCCCCATTTAATTTGCTGAGTTTTTAACAATTTTGATTTAATTTTTTACTGGTTTACCCTTACTACCTAAAAATATCTTGTGTAATATTTTTCACTTTTTGATTAGTTCTTTATGCGTGATTTATACTTTATAACAAAACAAATTTAGATTTGACTTTTTACTTATTTACTTTTACTTTTAAAAGTTAAACTGACCTATGACAATGTTTTTTTTAGCTCCAAACGATTTTGGCAACATTTAGAAATATTTTAAAGACATTTTAGAAAAAAAAAATGTGTAATATTTTTCACTTTTTGATTAGATTTTTATGTGTTATTTGACTTTTTACTTATTTACTTTTACTTTTAAAAGTTAAACTGACCTATGACAATGTTTTTTTCAGCTCTAAACGATTTTGGCAATATTTAGAAATATTTTAAAGACATTTTAGAAAGTTTTTTTTAAATGTGAATTCGTCAAACAAATACTAAATGCTACTTCTGGATTTAATAGCAATTGTCTTTAAGTAAAACTTAAGCAGCTGCTCAGGATTCTAATGCCTGCCTGCCAGGAGTAATAATGCCGGCACTCAAAACTGGTTTACATAATTGCAGTTAGCTGTCATTAGATGCGCCAACCTGCCTCTGCTCACCCTGCTGTTGTGGTGTTGCATCAATCTTGGCTAGCACGCGCTTTGAGCGAATTATGTGAAACTTGCGCATAGTCTCCAGTTGCTCGAGAGTCAGTTGCGTGTTGTGTCTGCGCTGTGCGTGCAGGCGCAATCTGCAGAGAGATTAAGAAACGGGTAAAATGGGAAAGCCAAAAGGCAAATGCAAATACCAAATAGTAACTTACTTGTAGCGAGCCGGAAATCCCTGTTGGCAGACATTGCACTCGAACGGCATCTCGGAGTGGGTGCATTCGTGATTGCGCAGCGCCGACGAGGATGTAAATAGCTTGCCGCAATTGGGAAATTCGCAGAGGAAGCGTGCGCTGCTGTGCTGCACCTGCTGATGGACGGTCAAGTGGGATCGCTGCGCAAACTTGCGATCACACTGATCACAGTCAAAGGGAAAGTGACCGTTATGGTAGCGCATGTGTATTTCGAGGCCCTTGGCTATAGCGAACACCTTGCCACAGACGCTGCACGCCTGGCCCGATTTCCTGTGCTGCGTGTCCACGTGCACCTTGAGCGCCTGCTTGGTGAGATAGACGCGATCGCAGACTTCGCAGCGGAACTGCGGCCGATCCGCGAGATGTATGAGCCGATGCTTCTGCATGTGGGAGAGATTGCGAAACAGCTTATTGCAAAACTGGCAGCTGAATTGGCCAAAATGACGCTGGCGGGGAATGATATCATTAACGCTGGCATCAACTAACTGTGAGGCGGAGTCCAGAGGTTGCTCTGCAGCTGGTTCCTCCAGTCCCCCCACTTCCGTCTCGCTTAGAGCCTCCTCGGTCATGTGCTGTTCCTCTTCAACATATTTATCCCCTTCCGTGGCAGTTTTGTTGTCCTTGCCCATTTCCTCCTCCCGGACGACATCATCAGTTTCGGCCACAACGATGTTGTGCACCTTATTTAGCTGCATTTTGGCCAATGCGGCTTTTTTATGGAAATCATATGCCCACTGTAGCTCCACACCGCAGTGCTTGCATATTGTGTGGGGCTCGTATTCGCCACATTGGCGCAGATTATGATTTGTGCATATTTCGTAGCAATCGTAAAATGTGAGCTGCGCCTCCGCGTCATATATAACATTCATGTCCAGCATCTGACTGCGATGTGGCTCCTCGAGACAAACGCGACAGCAGTTGCGCATATCTTCAATCACAATTTCAGTAATTAACTCAGTCATATTGGTATTCAAAAATAAGTATTAGGCGCGGGCTTTTCAATGACCAAAATAAACAAACTTCAGAGTGAAAGAAATCAAACACAGCGCAACGGACTAGAGAGGAGTAATGCCAAAATAGATGTAACTGTCACAGTTACGATAAAAGCATTATCGAGAGCAGAATATAACGACACGTGCGATACGTGCATTTGCATTAAGTAATAACCACTTAAATGTACAAATGTAATTAAGGGAAAAGGAATACGACAAATCTTGATCACTTCTAATTAATATATATCGCAGGAACATCGCTGCCTGCGCTCGATAACGATAACTTCTAACAGTTTCGCTTAGAAGGTGGTCACACTGGCACCGGCCTATGTTTTAACATTCAATCGCCGATTTAAATCCCCTTTGAGCCACCAAACGCGCATACAATGGAAATTGAGCCCAACACAACTTTAATACCAGATTTAGAGCATCCGAATGACGCCCAGTACATATGGCTGCCAATTTTGGTGCTAGTCGGTGTCATTGTGCTGGCTGGTTTGGTAAACTTTCCTCATAATTTTCTTATCTGTGTTGATATTTGTACAACTGTATTTTCTCCATATTTACATATGCACATTTTCCAACTTTAAGGTATATGCAATGTCACGTAGCCGCAGGCCACTGCTCAACTGCATTCAACTCAAGCGTCGCACTGCCACGCGGAACGGCTACGTCAGTGTCGATGAGGAGGACTCTGATGTATCCATGATAGGCGCCGATGGGGAGCCAAATGCCTTCACAAGTCTGCTCGATGGACGCCTACACATAGCGCCTGTCAGTTTGAAGAATCTGTTGTGTAGTTTATTTAGAATACATATACATACTTAATTACAGCAGCGGGCGAGTCAAGTTCACCTCGATGAAGAGGACATCGCACTGCGCGTCTAGCTGGAGACGTGCTAGCAGGCCAAAGGAGAAATGCTGTTAAAAACCAAGGAAGAAACAAGACTAAATACTAGCTTTTAATATTGCATACACTTTTATTGTCTACGTTATCATTTGCTGTTGTTGCCAGCTTAAAGTTGAGCGTAACTAATTCGCTTTATCATTTGTATATCTATTTAAAAATATATTTAAACGAAAATACCTATTATAAAATAACTATGCAGACGATTGTTCCTACATAAGGCTATATTATAAAATAGTTTTATGTCATATTTTTCTCAATTACAAAGTTTTGTTCGAATATCTTGAAAAGTAAACAAGTTGTTCATACAAAAATATCTGCTAGTTATATGATATAGTGGCCCGATGTTGATAAGATTGTGCAGATATGTTTGGAGTATAGCGACATTTTTATTTACCAAGTTAGGTTCTAATCCCTTAAAAAACAAAATAGTTCGTACTTAAACTAATCATTGCTGGGAATTAAATGATGAGAAAATGACAAAATTTAAGATTTAAGGCTGAGAGGCTAGTTTACATAGAAACTGACAGACTATGTCGACTCCAAATAGATATGTGCGGGATTGTACGAAGATTATAATCGTATATCAATCGATAACACGTTTTATATAAGTTCAATCTTCTCCGATCAATAAAAATGTAAGCTATAAAAATAATTTTAAATAAAACCTTTCGTACATGGTCATTTTATTTCTATTGTTACCAGGTCCCACATATCTAAACATTATAGGGTCGGAGACGTCTCCTTTTGGAGTTTCACGTTACATGATATATTTATAATACCCTCTGCTCATCAATCCGTATTTGTAGCGTTCAGAAGGCGTGTTGTTAAGTCATAAAACCCAAAGAAAAATGCCCCGCCCAGTGTTATCCAGAGCACGCGTGGCACAACGCCGGCAAACAAGCTGCCAAGAGTAAATATTTATATAAATATATAAATAAATTCAATATAAATAATAACGTCTTTGGTGTTTACCCGCCGATGCCGCGCTCCTTGTAAATGCCATTCAGTATCGCTGGTATGCTGCGTCGCCGGGACAGACTCTCCCTATCGGCGAGCATTATGCGCGTCTTGACGACGTCCAGTGGTGTAGTCAGGCCCGCCGAAATGCCACCCGAAAGTGCACCGCACAGTGCCACAGAGATGGGCGTAGATTCGTAGCCAGTCATCGGCGTCCACTGCAGCTTAAAGTACTCCCACAACGGAAACTGTATTAAGCTAAATGGTATCTCACGCATAATAGTGGAACCAAAGCCACGATAAAGACCACGTCTTAAGCCCTCGGTGCGATAGGCGCGCATTAAGATTTGCAGCGCCGTCTGATGCTGCTTGTGTCCCAAAAGGGTTTGGGAACGCTGCTTGGCAATCTCCACAGGTACGCGTATGAGGCAGGCGAGCTAAAATTGGCAAACATATTAGAAGAAATATCCAACAACATTCCACTCCAGCTGCTTACCACTTCAGCTGTGGAGGCTGCTGCCATGTGAACATAGGGCGAATCTTTGGTATTGCTCGCATAGCTTAGCAGCTGCTTGCCACACTCGTAGGCGCAAAAAAAGAGGGCGGCGGTGGGTGCGCTTCCAGCGGCTGCCGGCGCCAAGCCTTTGTAAATGCCCCGAAAGCCGCCGGCGCGCCAGAAGCCCAATTCGCTCTGCAGGCGCGTTTTGACCGTATCGATGGGAAACAGCGCGATATCCACAACAAATCCCGCAACGCCACCAGCCTAAAAGAAATATAAATATTATGAAAAGTTTGGGTATTGAATTTCTGATAACAAACTGACGACAAGCGCGTGTAGAAATGTTAGCTTGGAAACCGGCTCCTGCATATCGAGTTGCGCCGGAATTGGGGCGGGCGCCAGTTCCACAGCCATTGGATATATGTATGTTTTGCCAATAAATTGCTTGTCCTACGACCACATGCCGTAGCAGATTTGTTTTAATTCAAAAACAAACTCCAAACGAATGTGGTTGTTAACGTAACAGCAAACGGAAATAAATAAAACGGGTGCACATCGAAGCGCGCATACTCTTCGGCAGCCTGAGAGAGGCAGCTTTAGTTGAACTATGAAGTACTGAATTTATTCGAAAAAGAACAAGTAATAATATTCAGTAAATTAAATAATATGCAGTATTTAGTAAAATTACAATTTAATATCTACATTTAAAAATTAATTTTTTTATATAAAAGCTTTCAATATAAATACTGTAGTTAGGATTCGTTTTTTCTTCATAAACACTTCATTTGCACTGTATTAATTAGCAATATAAAATTATTATAAAATTGTTAATTTTTTGCACATTCGGTTTATATAAAATAAAAATATCTGGATTTAAAATATGTAGGTATTAACAGGCAGCGTTACAAACGACACGACCGCATCCAATTACCTTCAATAACGTTTTACTCTTGACGTCACGGTTAGTCAGTGCTGCCCATTCGATAACTATTGTTTTTTAAAAGCGATAGTTTTGGTTTTATTTGTCCTATCGCACAAAATATCGCTTCGTAAACATATGATTTCGCGTTTTGGCCGTGGCTACGGGCAGTAATTAGAGAAAGGGTTCAGCAGCAATACACGGCGCACTTGAAAAAAACAAATAGCCCACAAATAACATTGCAACATGGCCATACGCTTAACCCAACGATTGCTGCAGACACAGACGCCGTTCTTAACGCGCGTAAGTTGTGGCCAAAATGCAAGAAGTGCCCTCAATTGGCCAACGGAGCTGCGATGGCCATGCACAATTACATAATGTCTCAACTGGCCACAATTGATATTAAAATTGTATTTTATTTGTATTTTGCAGGGCTATCCACTGCTCGTGACCAAGGAGAAGTCTGAGGATGTGGCTCACACGAAATCCGCGCTGCAAAAGAAGCTAACGGTACGTTTTTTGAGGTTATAAACTTGCATATTGGTAATTTCTTCACATCTGCGGTTGAATCTCACCAGGGCACTGACATACCCTCGGCACAGTATGGCGGACGCCATGGTGTCACCATGCTGCCCGGCGGCGGTATTGGACCCGAACTAATGACCTATGTGCGCGAGATCTTCAGTTATTGTGGAGCACCCATTGATTTTGAGGTGATCGACATTGATCCCTCCACCGAGGGCAATGATGATCTGGACTATGCGATCACATCCATTAAGCGCAATGGCGTTGCGCTCAAAGGCAACATAGAGACCAAGTCGCAGAATCTGACGGAAACGTCACGCAACGTCGCCATACGCAACGAGCTGGATCTCTACGTGAATGTGGTGCACTGCAAATCGTATCCGGGCATTCCGGCACGCCACAAGGACATTGACATTGTGCTCATCCGCCAGAATACAGATGGCGAGTATGCCATGTTGGAGCATGAATCGGTACGCGGCGTTGTAGAGAGCATGAAGGTCGTAACTGTGGAAAATGCCGAGCGTGTGGCCCGCTATGCTTTCGAGTTTGCGCGCCAGAACAATCGTAAACGTGTGACGACCATACACAAGGCGAACATCATGAAGCTCTCGGACGGCCTCTTCCTGGACGTGGCCAATCGTGTGCACAAGGACTATCCGGAGCTGGAGCACAACAACATGATCATTGACAACACCTGCATGCAGGCCGTCTCCAATCCACATCAGTTTGACGTCATGAACATGACCAATTTGTATGGCACGATTGTGTCTAATGTGCTTTGTGGTCTGATGGGCGGCGCTGGCCTTATTTCTGGACGCAACTACGGTGATCATGTAAGTCGAACGTTCTATTTATATATA